>JAMKCH010079813.1:0-206282 GCA_023653785.1 Ophioderma brevispina
ATAATATCATACCCCCAAAAAACCAGGGTGTATTTTCTAAATTCATTGGTGAATGAAAGCTATACTGACTGTGCCAAGGGAATTGAGATTTTAACTAGTTTTCATAGTGGGTTTTTAGCACGGAACTTAACACAACCTTATTATGATTATGTTCCAAAAAAAAAAAAATGGATGTCTGTCTCTTTTCTGTCTTATTTCTAGATGCGTGTGGATAGCTTGTTTTGGTTATAAACCTTCCGTTTTTGATTTTGTTTATCTCTCTTTTTTAATAATGGAAAAGGAAAGGATTGTCTTTTTATTTCTTTGAGGAAAAGAATATTCTAACTACTCTCTTAATTTCTGATCTTTCTTAATTTTTAATGGAAACATAAAAGGTAACTCAAAATATTTCAGAAAGAAATGGATTTTTAATCTGTTATCTTATGAAGTCCCTTGTGATTATACAGGGTCGTACGCGCAGAATTTTTTGGAAGGGGGGAGGGGACTTCAAAAAATGGACCTTTTCCGAAAAGTAGACCTTTTGGGGTTAAAAAGGTGGAGCCTAACCGCCCTAAAATGGTCACGGTCCCTTTTTTGTTTGGACTTTTGAACTTTTTTCACCAAAAGGTGGACTTTTGTTGTCCAACATTTCGCTATATTTGACTTTTTATCAAACTCCTTCAGGCAAAAAGGGGACCGGTTTCCCCGCGTAACGGCCTGTGATTATATAATGGTGATTTTGGGAGTTTTTTTCTGTCTTTTGTTTTGGAATATTATGATCAGTACATTGATAGCACTAATACTATACTATACTACACGGCATTTATATAGCGCCCTAGCAAACAACCCCGGCGCTTTTACATGGAAGAACGACTAAAATTAGCAAAACTATCACAAAAAGAAAGACATTAATTGAACAAATGAGTTTTCAATTGACCCTGAAAATTTCCAGTGATTTGGCCTGCCGAATGTTGATTGGAAGAGAATTCCATATGGGTTACCAGCGACTTGAAACGCAATTATCCTGCTGTCTAAATTCAGTCTGATTTTTTGGATCTTACAACTGAAAAAATCGCAAAATCTTCCGTAAGCCCACAGAAAAGAATCAAACCAGGAAGCAATTTGGCATTATTGTTAAGTAAGGTAATTAAGAAGTACGAAATTGTTGTTTAACTGTCCGCAGAAAACAGTTTGTGAAATAGCAACGGTTTGGCCTCACAATATAAAACAATCTTGGACAGCTTGCTTTTTGCTCAAGATACTTGTTCTTATCTGTATCTAACCGACCTTACGCCCATTTGTTTTTATTTTCTCAAGGCGTCTACTAAGGCGCCGAGCTCAGCATACCAATCAGTGTACCAAGGGCAATACGTGCCGTCCTACAAAATTCTGGTTGTAATAGGAACAATGGTCTATCCATGACTTAGCCGATTGATGACTCAAATGACCCACATCACAAGTCTGCACTGGCATTAATGGGCATACTCTCAAAAGATATTCATTAGACGTTAGTTCAAATGATTGAGCTCCACTGACGAAAATCCCTGGAGGATCTTGACACCTTCCATAGATTCTGGTCTTTTTCTTTTGAAGGGACACGCACCAAAAAAAGTGTATCTGAATATAATTTATACATTACGTCCCCAAATCAGTAATCGAGTTGTCTTCATGACGATGGATCAACAAGTCAATGGCGTATTGCCATCTCCTATGCGTAGGTTTTGGTAACAAAGCTTGTTCTAAACCATGCATCCATGACATTCCCGCATAAATCGCTTCACCTTCTGGCCTTTTCAGGTTTATTACAATGGATGTTTAAAGTCTCCAGTTAGTAAGATTTTCCCAGACAACAAGGAATGTCTCCAAGGAATACTTCAAACTCATCAAGGAATTCGCTTGTTTTGAGGCGGTTGGTTAAAGAAGGGATATGGTCTATAAATTATAATCAGGCGGACATCTTCGCCCCATAACACAAGCATGCTCGAATGTCTTGGGTGCTAGTCCAGTTGGCGACAGCTCAGCCCAAGGACGATTTACCAAATGGGAAGGCTATCTTTCCACATAGCAAACATGTTTCCCGCATTGAAAATTGCATCACGAGCTAAAGGCACCACATTGTAAATTTTGCAATAAAAGCTTAGGAATACTAAACTATGTATCGCAATCCCCACATATCGGTGAGTTGACTCTCCGTTTTCGGAACTATCTGTGATCGCTTTTTCACGACTGTGGAGTAAACCCAACAACTATACTGTTTTCTTGTGCGGAATCTCAACGACAGAAAAGCACACCACTTCATAATCCAAATCCAAAGTAAGCCTTTGACCCGAGTCTTCGCAGAGTCTCCGAGGCAATCATGCGAAAGGGGGAAAATTTCCCAATGACCCAAGTTGTCCCGGGGACTATCAAAGAAACACTGAATGTGGAAAATTGTTTAGATTGAATGACTCTCTGATTTCTAAAAGAAAGTTGCTCAATGTAGTAATCCGATTACCCATGGTTACCTCTATTTACCGGGCAATTGTTTGGAACACTTCAAGGGCCGCGTGAATTGACCTTTCAGGTAATCTTGTTCAACTGTCCTCACGCTTGACCACTCAGGCAAGACTAACTATTTCCAACAAATTTTTTTAGCAAAATATATGGTTTGGCCAGGGAACTCTGGGGTCTTCTGACCGATAGCTGATGTTGGTCAAATTTTTGCCGAAGTTTAGAAAACATTGAACTTTTTATCGAAAGAAACAGCCAAATCTCCTCTATTTTCTAAACTAATACAGGCTTTTGTGGCTGAAAAAAGGAATTATTTATTTTTGGACTGTTTGTGAAAAGATCCGGTCCATTCGGGTGTTGAAAAATATCCATGGTGGATGTATATTTAAATTATCTTGATTTGGAATCGGGATTCGGGCACTTACTGACATTTATTTTTATGGTTATTTTTTTGCATTTTACATAATATTAGTACAATTCCTGGAGAATGTTCTAAGTCCACCCTATTCTGTGTCACTACTGTAACCAGTGTCGCGCCCAGGTGTGGGGGGGGGGGCAATGGGTGGGCAATGCCCCCCAAATTTTTTTGTCTTGCCCCCCCCCCCCCCCCAGTTGCCCCCCCTGGCGGAAAGAAACAATGAGGGTTTCGGGCAAAATTTCAGTTGATTTGGGGCCAAAACTCAGCGATTTTGGGCAAAATGGGTGAAAAGTTCCAAATTTTTCATATGTTTTCCCCCCCGAATTTCACTTCTGCCCCCAAGATTTCACTTTGCCCTCCCGTTTCGTCCCCCCAGAAAAAGAGGTCTTGGGCCACCACTGAACCTACATTTCTATGGCACTGCAATCCCCTTTATGGCGTTTAGCAGTGTCCCGCTCTCATTCACCCTTATGGTTTATCATGTATTAGTATATTGTCTTTTGAATTGGTATTTTTTTATGTTGAGATGAATAAATTGATTTGATTTGGATCATGATTTCGGGCAAGGATCTCAGATGTGCTGAGTGATGGCTTGGCAGTTCTCCCTTGAGAGGGTGATTATCGCATAACGTTAAGCCAGTAAATGGGGTCATGGTGAGTTTTACTTAACAAAAGGCGGCGGCAAACGTGATAAGGTTCTTTGAAACTATGGCCATGCCTCTAACAGATATGGTTGTAGAGTGTTACATAAAGTGGATTGTTCATACCAGTAATCGGTCCAAAACAAATCACAAGGAATTAAAAAAAAAATCATTGCAAACATGTGTCCTTTGCCCTTGCTGTATGTTTAGACCGATTGCTAGGGAAACAATCCTAATACGTGTCCTCTTTACGAATTAAGACTTGGCTGAAACAGCTGTTACAAGCTATGTCATTTGATTGCTCATGATTCAGGGAAGGGGTTTGCAGGGAATGAGTTTGCTAAAGAGTAACCAACGAGCGCGAAAGTAGTTGCTCATCTGCAGAAGTATACAAGAGGGCGCTAGTCAATTTCTCTCTTGTCACAGTTTCCGAAATGGTCCTATTATATTCACGGTGATTGTATACGCGATTTTACGGTATTATTTTGTAGCCGCCATTGAAATTACAATATTCCTACAATAAAGCATTTATAAGTTGTGATAGCATCACACTACGGCCCCCCGGGCCATGCAAAACTAGGTTAATGTTGTTTAAACTCCAAAGACTATACCCGAAGCAATAAATAAAGAATTAAATAATTAAATAAATAATAAATAAATAAATAAATAAAAATAATAAATAATTAAATAAATAAATAAATATACAACTTCCAACAAAGATAATGAATTCTGCGGATGAAGGCCAAACCTTAAATTATATTGATAAATAACTAAATAGATATAACATGTAAATATAGCTTCTCCGTTTTCCTACCCCTACGCTGGCTAATAAATGTATTTTTTTGTGAAAAGAGATTTTCGTTGGTTAACCATTATTCACAACTGGTCAGATAACAGGTTTTGTCAACCTTACGATGGGGGGGGGGGTGAACAAAACATTTTGACGTAGCCATTATTTTTAATACGCAATCACTGCAACCTGAAAAAATTTGAAAAATATTTAAAAAAAATCGCATTCCACACAGTTCCATTGGTGTGTGGGTGTTGTTGTGCGCGCGCGTGTTGAAGTGGCCATGTAACAGATAGTTGTGAAACGGTTAATAACGTGAACTGAAGAGGTGCGTATGGTTCTAAATGCGATATGGAGTGTACTCCCGTCAGATTGTCATCCTAAAATTGGATTTTTGTTGCTGTCTGGGGTTAAATTGGGTCTAGACTGTCAGAAAATGAAGGGGTTCAATTTTTCAGACTACTTCCCTTTCGTCAAGGGGGGTGTGATTTTATACATGGGAAAATTTGAAATCGAGTCAATAGTGTTTTAACACTTAAAGGTTCGGGGGGGCCGATTCGCCCCCCCCCCCCGACCTCGCCCCCCTTCGTATATCACCTATTTGTTTAATTTTTTTTTTTTTTTCGCGCCGAAACTGCATGACCCTTTTCTTTAAAGCCTTGCACTCGATTTAAGGCCATTTTGAACAAAATCGGACCTGCGGTTATGACGCGGCGGCGTTACGTTATCGCGCACTGCGTGCGAAGAAAGCTATTTCGCCATTGAGAATTACACAGAACAGCAGAATCCATTTTTTTTTCTTGTGCTAAGGATACATTTCACATTGTTTTTATCTTATTTTTTATTTGTATTAAGAGCATGTGTGCGCACATCCTGACCATATTATGCCAAAACATTCCACTTTTGCTTGAAACAAGGGCGAAAAAACCATGAATTTTTTGCGATTTTTTTGTAGATTGTTCGCATTTTTGCATGACGTCAGTTTTTGACACACTTGACGTCATACAAGGGTATGGTTGTACTTTGTTTGGTTACTCACTGGACTCGGGGAGGGTCCAATAGCTATCTATTCCATTACGCTCCTTGGTTTCGAGTCAGTCCGAGGCCCGTCCTATGGCGAAAAACATTAACCCTCGTCCGCGCCGCCGTCAGATTAACAATTCGGGGATCCCCGATTCTACTTAAAATCCCTTCTTTTTATGACAATTGTTTTGGACATGGGGCGCTCTTCAACAAATCTTCTTTAGTTGGGAGTTACTTTGTTTGCTGGAGTTATATTGATTTGATTGAAACAATGTGCATTATGCATTCTGGTGACCAATTATTCGTAGAGAACTATCAAAGTAACACGAAATTGCAACTCCACACACTAAAGATAACATTGAGTTAAAATATTGAAATTGTAATTTTGCGAAAACAGAAGGGTACATACGTGTGAGAACCTTTAGAAAGACGCGTATAGAAAGAGAGATAGAAAGAGCAAGTGAGTAACAGAATGGCGATAAACAAATAAGGCACACAAATATATTTTATCTTATGCAACCTTTTTTCCTTAACGGTGTCTGTCAAGCGTCTAAACAACACGCAGATTTAGGGTTAATTGTTTTGCCATTATATTAATAGGTATACAAATTGTTTGCATGAAATTGAAGTACCGGAAGTTGATTGAGATTGCCTTAGATGTGAGCAATTAACTCAAATAAACAATCTGACGGGGATATTAAACGAAAGGTCTGCTTATAGTTTGTCACAGTTTTGACATGATAGACCACTTGATATTTACAATGTGTCTGTGTTTTTACAGAGTATAGTGCTAGAGGCTAGGCTATCTTTTCCAAAGTCCAATTCAGTGCTCTTGACTTAAACAAGTTTAGGCCCTTGAAACGCAATTATGAGTTTCTCGTCACATTTTTTCAGCCCGAAGAGGGAACTATTTTCTTATTTCATTATTCATTATTTGGCTACCTGCGCATTTTTTTACAGTGAAATTAACCTACAGGGGATCGAACGACTAAATACAAACAATATGGGGTCTATTTTTAGACTCATTTCCGAGACAGGTTTCCCACAAAAATTCCATATCGAAACTGAAAAGGTGATAGCTTGAACCAATTTTTCAAAATCCTGATTATTATTCAGATTTTACGCGCCGCGAACGCGGACAAAAATCAGAACGGGGCGGGGACTAGAACTAATAATCGAGTTTCAAGGGCCTTATGCCTAGCGGGTTATGCTTAGAATGGCATTCACGCAGTGAAGTGTTATCACCCAGCAATGACATAAATGAATGTTAGATCAAATCGTGACATCTCGAGAAATCTTTTTTATCGCATTTTTTGGCATAAGTGTAATCAATTCTTTAAATAATTAGATCCGGCATAATGTCAGATGTCTAAAACAAAAATCAACACGTATTTGCTAGTGAACAATTCGCATTCGTGGAAGTTTGCCACCATTTTGAAAACAGGTTTAAAGTCTGACTCGAGATATAAGATTTTCGTGTATTGATTAAAATAGTCAACTAAAACTAAAGATAATCAGCTGAAATGCTCCAAAGTTTGAGATGAATCGGAATTTTCGTTTTATTTTGTATAATCGTTATTTTTTAAAATAAATTTCGAAATTTATACCATGGGCAACCTTTCTAGTCTTTGTTTTGTATTTTTCATAGGTTGTATATTTTTATATATCAAACTACTGAAAAGAATTCTCCAACCCGCTTACCAGTTAAGAAGAAAATTTAAAAGGATTTGGCATTCAATTAACGGCCAACCGCAGCCCAGATATATCTAACAAAAAAAGAAGGGTTTACACTTTCGAGTAGGCATACCTGTCAATCCAAAAGCAAAGCAATTGATAAGCAAGTACTGTAATTTACAATGAAAGACCAGGAAATCAAAACTGACGACATTGTCATGCAAAACGAACAGCAAGGTCCCTATGTCTTGCACATTGATGCCACTGTGCAAACGTCCTTGTTAGCTCAGTTCCAGGTTCAAATCTTGGTCAAGGAAATTATTGAGAAAGAATAAAATATACCCAACACATGTAGGACGGCATTTGGCCACTGGTTTTTCAATGCGTAACTTGATTACTTAATCTCTGTTACATCCTTGGAATAGCAGAGAGTGTAAACGTACGTTAGCGTTAAATGATATTTACAAACTAATAGTGGACGTTTTCCTATAACATTTCATCACATTGGAAAAATGGTCATTATCAGGTCATTTATTCCTTTAGATGTTTCTTGGCTTTTTTTCAAGAAGCACAAAATATAACAAAATCCAAAAAGGTTTAATATTTAAAGTCTATATTAACAGCCGTTGATATTTTAACTGTTATAGTTAATAACATGTCAGTATAAAACTTAAAATTTAATTAAACACCTTATCATAACAAAACCGTTTGATGATAGAAGTTATTTAACCCAAACACCAATTTGCTAGGTAATTAAAGCAGTTTGATTAACGATTACGTAGTGTTCGGGGTGAAATATTTCAGGGTGTCTCAAGGAAAAGAATAAAATATTTCTAAACCACTCTTATCTCTGTTTGTTGCTAGAAAGGCAGGTGAAATGGGATTTGGAAATTTGGGTTATAGTAGGAGTGGGTTATAAATGGATAATTTTTGCTTTCATTAGGCCTGGGTTTCTTTGTATTCTATTATACCTATTTGTGAAATTACAATTTTTTTGACTTGGGTCCAGGAAAAAGTGTGCAGCGCCCTCTTGTGTCATGTCCTTTAATTTGTGATGGGAGTGGATTTGAGCAAAAATCCCTCTAATTACTCTTTTCACAGGTATTTTGTAATGCTTTTGATGTCTACTTATATGTAGATGAGCTCAAGATAGCTGACTTTGAAAGTTGCATGAAAATTGGACATTGCGTTTTCTTAAAAATTGACGAAAGAATAGACTTGTATCTCCTTGTGTGGTGGATAAAGGTTGAGTTTTCACATACAAAATTGGGACACGACCAGTTCGCTCCAGGGAAGGCTACTTTGAGCGCGTTCTCACTGATAAAACAATCATTCCAACCCGGTTTAATGTCAGCGAAAAGGCGAAACTCTCCTGTATTTGCGAAATGGGGTCACTACTAACCTGAAGGTAGAACTCGCAAATAAATCAATGGGACCCAAATTTCAACACCCTTTGTTCGCCCACTTGTAAACCCAGCGGGGCGAAACCATCTCTTTTTGTGTTCCCATTGACATTAAACCGGGTTCGGCCCCGGCTCGACCGAACGACCCTGGGATTCCATATTTCTTTTAAGCTCAGCGAGCACGAACCCAAAGACGAGTTAACAGTTTTTGGCATTAAGTGTATTGTTTAAGTTATTTTGTTAGTAAAATACATGTATCAAATGCCAAACTGCATACGCGTGGATCTTACTTGTGCTTCGTTTGTTTGTTAAGAATTAAAGGGACGCTTCTCGATCCTAAGCTTCTACCCAATACCCACTGCATTTTGGTACATTAGGAATCTTGTATATTTCTCATCTGCATTCTTTAAATTTCCCATTATGATGCCGCAAGTTAAGGACGTTTGTAATTATTTATAGCCCTTGTAACACATGCAATTACTGGTCACGTTAAAACGTTACAATGCGAGTAATAACCGGGATCAACAAAATAAATGTGATTTGCTAGTACGAAAAAGGTGTTGTATAGGGAGCCCCTTTTTTATTAATTCTACTTGCATTACCCTTCAATTGACCCATCTTGACCTTTTGGGCCGATTACTTTAAAAGCAGGCTCATTTCATTTGCATGCTTCCTAGTTTACTTGGGACCATTACCTAGCGATCCGGTTTCCTTGTCCATTGTCAATATACAGGGTGACCGAATTCCTAAATGGGATACATTAAAATAATGTTCTTGAAACATACTGTTATGGTGCCATGAACTTCATTTAGAGCCACTAATTTTCCAAAGGAACTCAACGGTGGTTAAGTGGGTGTGAGTAAGTGAGTGATGGTGGGTGGAAACAGCTCAGATAAATATAACTTATAGTTTTGTAGAGAGAAACAACAAGAAACCAAAGAGTTCAGCTAACACAATTTAATCACGTAATCACTTATGGTGAAAGATTGGGTGTGGCGTCTGTTGAGTGTACTTTTAAAATTGAAATTCGTCATTGTCAGGAAACCCTCATGTGCATTTGACCGCTAACATCACAACCTCATATGTAGCAAAATTCAAGCTGCGATTTACAGAAGACACAAAAAATGAACGATTTGCTGAAAACAATTTATTTTGTTAAGGACAAAGAGAAGTCTTTTTGTAATTTTCATGATGCAGAGGCGAAATCTTTTGAAATGGACTCTGTTTGATTACCTGTGATTTTCTGCTTAAAATTTAGGCGACCAAAAATTACACATATATGAAGTATTGGTATTGAGGCGCAATGTTTTACATATGAGGTTTTGAAGTATGAGGTTTTTCCTACCCAGCGACAAATTGATAATACTGAGAGAAGTGCTGTGTTTCAGGCAGTCCTTAAACAAATTGAAACATTGTGTTTTATTTTTTTAAATTTCTCTGAGTTAAACCAGTTTCTGTGTTTGTAATGTGAGGTATACGCTTTTGATGTGTGTCATATGCATCTGAGGGACTTTGAAGATTTAAAAATACGGAAAGAGTTCCATATGTAACCCCTTTTAAAATCCTACAGGAAACAAATCATTTTTTATTTATGGCCTAACACAAACAAATACCCTAATCCTAAGGCCAAAAATATAAAAGAATTTGTTACATGTATAGAACTTTGAAGGGGTACATATGGAACTTTTGACAAAAATACATTATCAAAGAGGTCATCATGTAAAAGAGTATAATGATATTAATTTGCTCATAGAAATTGCTGATGAGTTTGAAAATATTGTTGGTGATCTAATAAATAAAAGGTAAGTATGTATAAGCCATATTGGGTTCGTACAAGTCTTTTTACGGACCAAAACATAGATGCCAAGTTGGAATATGAGCGATATAAGGTTAATATTAACCCTTTCGACACGGGCCAATTATGTATACGTTATAGCACATAAGTCAGTAGCTTTAGAGATGGCGTCAGAAATACTTGCATCTAAAAAGATTATCGACAAAGACTAGGCTTGTTTGGACTAATTTAGATGCATTTTTCATGCTGATTCTGAATATGCACTGGAAAATTAATAATTTTTACCTTTTTGAAACAAAATTTGATAAATATTGATCGTTGAGCGACGCGTTTCAAAGGATCAAGGTACTGGGAAGAGTTTTTGCTGCAGGAAGGGTTTAACAATTCCAATGTAACCATTATACCTGGATAAAATATTTGTAATGTGATGCGAATGTGAAGTCCAGGAAAGATTGCTCTCAATAAGTGGGCCTTGAAATTTATTTGTGGTAACTCGTGAAAGTTTAGTGTTATTAATTTTTATTTAAATAATATCATCTTGTTTATTAATAACTCTATTTCTAAATTTCATAAGATTACTTTCCTTAAATTCAATGATATGATAATGTATTTAATTTAAACCAGTTGGAAATGTCATTATAAGTATTTGCAGTAGTTTACAATTGAGGTGGGAAAACAAAAATATTTGTGTATAGTCTGCAAATAAATAAAAATGTGGCGTAGTGGTGAAATAATAATAGCCCCATGATTGAACCTTGGGGAACACCGCATGTGATTTTAGGCAAGTCATCTTTGTAGGAAGCGAGATATTTTTTTATCCAATCGTTGGCAAGGAACAAACTGTAGTCACCTATGACTTTAATCTCGCTTTAATCCGTAATGGCTTGTAACTTACACGGAATTAAAGCGAGGTGATGCTCAGGTGAGTTGTAACAGCATGGCTTAGATGCTAGCTTGGCACGCGACACGTGCGTTATATAGCCATAACAAGAACTATTCACATTTCTTTGATAAAAAATGCTTTAAGCATGCAAATCGATCGCTTTCAATCAGGTGACTCATGTCAATCGGCGAACGGCGAACCCTACTCCTGCAAAAATATCATGGCCATGCCCCACAGAGACTCTCCAATTCTCGGTCACTACTTCAGCTTTAAATTATATTGCAAAATACAGAATCAATGTTCTCTACCGTATTTCGTAAAACATGTCCTAAATACACTCAAACGGAAAGGTCACGGGGGTTCGATTAAGTTTGAATTTTTGAAACACCCTTTATTAAAGCACTTCCATTACCTCTCGGCGGCTCAAATAACTATCGAAAATGATTCATGTTCTGAAGTCTTTAGAAACTCAACACACTTTTCCTGTGGGTACTTGAAGGAGACGCTAGAGAAATCCTCTGCGGTTTAAATTCGCTGTGATTAATAGTACAAGTGGATTTAAGTGATAGCCGCCGTATATCGTGATCTGGATACCCGTAAAAGATACGGATTAATCACTGCGTAACCTACTTAATAGACGCGATAGGTAATCTGGCTACCTCGTTGTATGAAGGACACCTGGCTCAGACAACCAAGTTGTCTGAACCAGGTATCCTTCATATCAAAGTTGTCTGAACCACGTGTCTTTCATATGATTCACGATATATGTACAAATGGTTTGCTAATATGAAACGATAATACTGACAATGTTAATAAACAATAAATATTAGTAATAATTATTATAGTAATAATAACAATAGTAATTTTAATTTAGTTACACGAACAATTGGAATGGTTCGTGACTTACGGACAAAGAGCTTTCTCTCATGCAGCTGAGCTATGGAACACATTACCATCACATATCAGAAATGCTAAGACTCTGATTGAATTCAAGGGTTCCTTAAAAACACATCTGTTCAGTAGTCATTTTGGGTTTTCATAGTGCATTTTTGTTTTTGTATTATTTATTATGTGTAGTTTAAGATATGTTTCTGTTCAGCGCATTGGGGCCGCTTAGACGGAATACACTTTATAAGCATGAGTTATTATTATTATTATTATTATTAGAAACTTTAATTGCAGAGTGGAGCTAAGATATGGAACCGTAAATACGCATATCGCAATAAGAAGATCAGTATAAACAAACAAAGGGATACATGTTGGAATTGTATAAAAGTTATAAGCATATTGTTTCAAGAATTACCTTTCTCCTAATTATTAAACACGAAGCACTTTTGATAGTCTGTGAGTGGATATTTCATAATGGTCAAAACTCACTAAAACTCACCGAGCTGCGCCGCACTAAGTCCAAAAACACGAACACACATATGGCCACGAAATCGTGGCTAGGCCAGTCGGAAACCACTGGGTCGAATCCTACCCAATATGTCCAATCTTCTTTACCTTCTATCCCTTATCCCTTTCCCCTCCTCCCGAGAGATGAAACGAGAACAGTGTTTGGGTTAAGAGATCAAAAAGATACACGAAGAAAAAAAAATACATTCATGCTAAATATAAAACTGACAAAACTTGTGGTTCAATACAAACAGAAAGTGGAATGTCAGAGAAAAGGTATTGCAATGAAATTACATTACGTATTACGTATATGAGGAAGGGCAGTCAAAAGTGTATCGCTAGATTGTAGAAGGAGTCTGTGACGATATGGAAGTGCAAACTTAAGAGGGTGCCAACTTTAGAAAAAAGTATACTGAAATTCGAATAGGCAATCGCACTTAAAATTGAAGATTATTCCACAAGTAGAGAGAATACCGTATGTGTGTCCTCTTCTGGTACATTTCAATTGACGTCCGTGAACCTTTTCCCTCTTCAGATCATGAAGTGCTCAGTCAATTTCAGAATATAGTTTTCCTATATGTACAGGGTAGAAACCAGTTAAGAATTTACCCCAGGTGGCATTTATAACGTGCACTTACTGATACAATTGTAAGCCATGAAACTTTCTCTGCAGCACTATTTGAAGTACTAGTTGCCGCGTCAAACATTCAATAGTATGACGTCACTTTAAAGCATTTTTCGTGAATCTTCATTATAACCGATGACGGTTACGACATGGAAATGCTTAGGGGTTATAGGAAGAGACTTTTCTTGTGATCACGAAAAGTGTACTGTTAAATGTGCTGGAGATGCACAAGGAATTAATACACTTAAAATTCATGTCACAAGGTTGAGTGCTTCTTGACGGACTATGGGTGACCCTCAGTGGGTTTGACTGTCTCACTCATTCACATAAATGAATAATAATAATAAGAAGAAATGTTTCTTCAATACAATATTATTTTCTGGTGGAGAAGTTTTCTTAATATTAATAGTTCAGACACGTTTGACAGTTAAACACTTCAGATCAGTGTTTCGTAGGGACCCTCCATTCATGTTTTCCGCTTGTCATCGCGAAAACGCAAATGATCAAGAGCGACGCAGGAGTAGGTGTGGTGGGGGACTGTGGCAAATCATCAATTTCATTTTTTCATCAGCACTGTAACCAATTCCTCGTCTACAAAGGTCCGGTTTTAGTCAGTATCATTAACATGGAAGGCTATTCCATGGGGACTCTCAGATTCGTAAGGTAAGGTACGGGCCTGGTGTACATGAACGGAGTGCACACCTCCTTTCGAAGCGATTGGGCTCAGACTTCACCATATAATGTTTTCTTGTAGGGGGATCGCTACAAACCTCCTCACAACGAGTTCGTTACCTCCCAACATTGATATGCGCGTACACGTACTTAATAGTCCGCCGTACTCACAGTCCGGAAACAAACATTGTAAGAATAGGCACTCAAGTCAGTTGACTCTTCACGCAACTTAGTTTTGCACGCTTTATTTCGTTATCGTCCTATGGAGCCTGGACTGTTGCTCCGGCGGGACTATTCTGGGCCCCTTTTTCGACGGTACCCATTTATACCCTGGGTAGAGAGGAGTAATAATTGAGATAAAGCGCCTTACTCAAAGTGAAACATATTGGCCACAGCGGGGCTCGAACTCATAGTCGGAAAGATATGGTCCAAGTTATGGCCTGACCGTACAGTTGAGTATATACACAATTTTTTTGGCTGAAAATGATAGATTAGGGTGTGTAGAATAAAAATCTGCCGGGTGCCACCTGGGCATCCTTGGGCGTTTTGAGAAATCCAAGTTGGCGTCGCCATAAATGATAATTATCTATTCAACCCTATATTTTCAAACTATGGAGTTACTAAATATACTCTAGGATCCAATGAACAAGTGTATGGCACTTGTAACATTAAGTCATACTTCAAATTCAAAATGGAAGCCAAATCTAATAATTTTCGCGTTCGCTATATTCGAAGAATAAGAGCTGTGGGCTGCCCAGACTATATCTTACAACTTGACCTCACAAGATCGTTGACCTTGACACATGACCTTTGACCTCATAAACAAATGAGGGATCATGCATGTTGCACCCTTGATTCAAGTTAGAACTTCAACTGTTCAATGGAAGTCAATTTTACATTTTAGCCTATTTTTCAACTTGACATTTGACATTGGAACGTGACCTTTGAGCTCATCATCATAATTATGAGGGATCCCATGGTGCACCTATGACACAGGTGTGGTTTCAATTGAACTTCAACTTTTCAATAATATTAATTTTGAAATACCATGGGTTTCGAAAAGCCAGCCTTACAGCCATATCCATTTCATATGTGAGTGCCCCCCTTATGAATTTTCCTAACTTGTTCAGCAATGTGGAACATTGTGGGTAGTTTGTCAATCAAATCCTAAATATTTTAACCACAGCCAATTGCACCGAGATTACAAAATTCGAAATTACAGGAAACATGTTTTAAAACAACACTTTCATTATGAGGCAATGAAGTATCAACTCCTATGGCACAGTTCAATAGCTTTCATTCACAAGTGTATTTAGAAAACACACCTCCTGAGTTTTGTGTATGATATGATACCTAGAATACACAAGATCAGATCATGTCAATGAATGCACAAGTACAACCCACTGAACCGTGCCCTTAATTGGCATCCATTTGTGCATTAATTGTTTCAGTCATCACTGTTCCAAAAGAGTACAACGTGGTCATTGTAAAGCTGTATTTTTCATAGAAAATTAAGCTTTAAGGTACATTAGCTAACGTAATACTATTAGTTATCCTCTGTTTGTTCACGCAATACAGAAAATATCTATGGTCATTTATTAGACATTTGAAGTGGTAAGCCTAAAGCAGATTCAATTTTATTTAAATCTGGAATAGCACAGCTACACTACAGAATTCAGAAAGCTAAGTAGGCCGCCCTAGTCTAGGCCTGTTTCTACGGAGGCCTACAATGTACAAGTTGGACTAACTACACAGCAACATAAACTCAGTCATCATGGTCCTGATACATACAGTTTTCCCCAATTACCAACAAGGCAGTCCTAGAGCAAGATGTCATGGCCACAGTAGTAGTCTTGCCTATGCAGTGCACAGAATCATTGAGAGTTGAATTCTGCAGAGTAGCATGGCATTGTAGCTTGGGGAAAAGCCCTAACTTACCTCTTTGAAAGACATCAAATTGGTCACTATTTCTCCAAAACACACAGAAGAATTTGTTCATGTTTTTATACATGAACTTGAAGCACATAGGGAAAATGTATCAAGCAGAAATATGTTGAGATTGCCAGCAGCAGTCACACCAACGAACGTGTTGATAAAAAGACCATATTGGATTGTGTGTTTCAGAGGGGGCTGGACCAGCAGTCTCTTCCAAGGATGCACAAGAGCATTTATTTAGATCTATAGATTTTAATATATGTAAAGTAGGGCGCTGATACTTGGTGTAAGCATCACGCAATACGGCTTATATCCAGTGAGTAATGAAAAATTACTCTGGTAATATATATGGAGAAAATATTAATTGGGACATTGACCAATCAGCATTCACCATTCATGTTTAACTAAATGATAAAATAGTTATAAGCCTTTTTTATTTTAAAGACATATTGCTATGGAATATGCTTCAGTATATTGCAATGAATGGTTGAGTAAAATTTGATTCATCAAATTTAATTTGTCATGAATTTGTCACTACCAATTTACAATTTTATCGCAATATTGAATTAAGAACGAACTTTTCCTGGCAAATCTATCCTTAAAAGGCTTTATTATTTTGTACTTTGTTGACATATATTCACGTGAAATTATTCATATTATATTTATATTTTGCTAAATATGAACATATAAAAGACGTTACTCTCCCGGGGTTACTCTGACATAGTTTTTGTTCAGAATAAATAATAAATAAAACAAATTTTAAACAATGAATAATAATGTTCATATTTTTATATGATAAACACTTTTTATATTTAAGGAAGACAAAATAAAGAGTAGCAAGTATAGGATTCTTACCTTACAATCTGTGACTCAAAGAAGTACTTCACAAGGTAATATATAGGACGAGGTATAATGCAGTGCGTCTGATTGTTGCAATTATGCAAATGAGTTGCGTATGCAGAAGACAAGTTCACGGACGGCTGCCACACATAAGCTAACTTCTGTCGTTGCAGGATATAATACTTCTCACAAGTTATCAATCTGTTTTCAGATGTACTAAACGCACACAGGCCGCACATTGAACAGGGGATTCAAGACTTCAGACGTGAGGCTTCAGACGTACTAGAGCACGTAGTCTCGTCTTTATTCATTTCATTGAAAACAAGAAGAGGTTTTCAAGCTTTACATCGATTTCGGGTAAGTACACGTAGTATAGTTTCAACGAGACCAGCTTTAACTTGTATGTATGTGGCTTGTCTGTAAGTTACACTTAAGACACTTTTATAAATACCCACTACACCTTTTTTCTTTGTCCTAAGGCTTTTGTTTTATAATCCAAATTTTACTTGGGTCTGCCGGAAAAGTCCTTATTCACCCCCCCCCCCCCCCCTAACACGAAATTAAAACAAACATAATAATTCGGCCGTCGGATGGTAAAAATTAAGTGAGGGTTTATAACGCGTTTCAAAGATAAAAATTAATAATTACGACCAGAGTATGATTCAAATATGACATACATTTCGGTTGTGGGATATTGGACTTTGGCTAAGAAACATGATCTATGGTGGACATCTAATCTACCCAGTCATCCAGAGTCAAGAGGCGGAGGTAGAAATCTTCAGACAGTATGTGAACGAGTAATGCAAGTTGTTGTTCCACTTTCATTTCACATGCTGACGACAATTTTCTTTTCGCGTCTCACATTAGCACCACTTTAATTCTTTCTGAGGATGTGTCCCCCACACCAAAACAAACACACAAACCACACTCGCGCACACCACCAATAAAAGTACGTACACACATTACACATTCGCATCACATGCATACACCCTCACACAGACACACACACACCCACACACAAACACACACCAACTTCAAAAATAGTCTGATTTTCTTCGTGGTTTGGTCTTGGTCGAAATTTGTACATCAGGGTATGTTCATTCTCCAAAAGGTGCCCCTCTCAACCCGCCTATGCTCTATTAACAATGTTTCCTGTATAATGGTAACCATTGTCATTTTGATATAATATTTTCAATTATAAGGAGAGTGCATCTTTACGGCAAAGTACGTACTAGTGGAACCAATCCACTGAAAGTAAATTCCCTGAATCATTTTGACGCTGTCACATTAATCCACTCGGTCGTTAATACGATGGCCACTTTACAATGTACTTCTATTAAATTACGGCGTTGGTGGATTGCCCCTCGCCCTTGCTTACCCTCGTCTACCTGAGCCATTTTTTGTAACAAAACTCCCGAAAGGGGGGGGGGGGGGTGGTTACCACCCCATGAGATTTCGTTACTTGAACACCTATTCCCTGTAAATTTGGTACTCAAAGGATAGCTTATAGTTTCCTCTTTCATTGGTACCAAAATATTACTAACATCCCCATATGACGTCCACATGACGTCATATGTTGAGGAAAGTCAGAAACTAGTGAATAATGTTGGAAAAATTGATATGTTCGCAATTTTAGCACTCAAACACCTTATTATAGCTCTAAATGCTGTTCTTTATTTAAAAAAAACTAGTTAATTTTAAAAAAAAAAAAAAAAAAACCGCATGAAAATCTTCATTTTCTAACCTTTTTTTTCGAAAAATTGCATTTTCACTTGTGTGTGTCTATGGATAGCATTTTTGCTGACATGCGACTTTATGACTTATTGTGACGTAATGCTAGGCATTTGTAACTCATTTTGATATCAATGAAAGAGGAGGACCATAGCTATCTATTGGTACCAAACAAGTGTCTGTGATGGTTCCTGTGTTTGTTTTAAGCATGTTGGTACTTCTCTTCCGAAGGGGGGGGGTGGGTTACCCCACCCCAAAAACCCCATCCCATCACTTTGGGATCACCCTGTATCACCTAGACCCTGTGATGTTTTGTTTTGGTCATCTTAATTAATACACTTTAAAAAAAAAAAAAAACTTAAATAATTTGGCACAAAACGGGGGTTTAGCAACCGGGGAAAAAACTTGAAAGGGGGGGGGGGTGGTAACCACCCCCCCCCCCCTTTCGGTTTTAGACGAGGCTAAAGACCACATCATAATAAAACCATAAACAAAAAAAAAAAGAAAAAAAAAGAAACTCCCACCCTTTAATATTGTGTCGCATTTTTTGTATCATTAGTTTTGAGTTTTCGATTATAACACCCGATGAAAATGTATTTTTTTAAATATATTATGAATATTTTATTTCCACTTAATTCGACTATTAGAAGTAACGGGTCTAATTAAAGTGGCGTTACTACCACTGATTTTTCCCGTTGAGTACAATAAAGCCGTATCTACCAGTTACAACTTTGTTGCACTCAATAGAAATTCAAATTTGAGTGGCCCCAGCCGGATCTACACCTTATTCGGCCTGCTTAGCCGAAAAAAAAAAAAACAAAAAAAAAAAAAAAAAAAAAAAAAAAAAAAAAAAAAAAAAGAAAAGTTTTTTTTTAAAAAAAAAAAAAAAAACAAAAAAAAAAAAAAAAAAAAAAAAAAAAAAAAAGAAAAAAAAAAAAAAAAAAAAAAAAACAAAAAAAAAAAAAAAATACTCTCAATAAATCCAGCCGTATACTATAATAATATATATTAAAATGGTGCGTATTCATTTATCAGCATTCTGACACACAGCAAATCGAAATAATTATAAACAAAGAGAAATTGGAGCTACTTAAACCTCTTGTGGAACTACTGCCATTATTCGAGTTGCTTGTGTATCATAATTCTGAATCCTCGTTTAGTTTATAATTATTCTTCCAATCAGCGTGCATCAATATCCAGTAAATGTAAAAACACCGTTCCTCTCCGTTTCTTAATATATTATGACGAATTACAAAAAGACACTTTGGATAGGTATTTAACAATAGAGAAATCCCCGATTGGAGAGAGTACCAACAATGCCTAGTACACACAGTAATAACAGACCTTGATTGTTACCAATGGGTAGCTATGGCCATCTTCTTTCCATTGCTCCCACAACGAGCACTAACATGCCTATAAGTCCGTCCGAATGACGTTATAAAGTTCACATGTCAGCAAAACTGTAAATTTCCATAGTACACAGTCTAGAATAGGGGAAATTCGTTTTTTTTTCAGCCAAAAAGTTAGGCATATCCGATTTTCACGCGTTTTTTTTTTGCTCTACTTAATGGGAAATACTGGTTCTGTATACTCAGGGCGTTTTAGTGCTACTCTCTTATTCTAGATTGGTTAAATTTGACACAAAAATTGTCAAATTTGACACGGAAATTAGTTCGCCGGGAAACCACAAATTATTGGTCAAAACGACACGGAAAAATGTGTCAAATGAAATGACCCAGAAAAGTTTTAGAAATCACTCAAAATCCGAATCAAAATTAAAAAAAAATTGTGTTAAAAAAGAATCGGAATAAACAACCATCAGTATCAAACTGAATAATTTCCGTGTCAAATTGAATAGATTTTTATGTCAAATGTTAACACATTTGGGAGGTTCAAAATCAATCGGGAAATTTGACACCAAAATGAAAAAATACACAGTGCAAATTTGGGAAGTGTGTATCATTTTTATTCATGAACTAGTGAATGCAAAACAGTGAATGGAACACAGTATACGTATTGTGCATAAAAACATGAGAATGCAGCTGCATTGCTTGCACTAACCAAGTGCCATAAGTTTTTCATGTCAAACATATGATCCGTGGTGTTCGCGATCTTAGATCACATGATCAATTATACAGTCTGGTGGCCAATCACGATCGCAAGATTTGCGATAAACAGTGGAACAACCAATCAATTCGCTTGCGGTTTGATTGGTTCGAAAATTGTTACAAGATTTCATTGATTTAGTTCCGATCGGAAAAAAGGATGGTAGTTTCACACTTTTCCCACCTCATAACGACCCATAAAATTGGTCACTTGACATAAAACAAGTGTCAAAATTAAAACGACACGGGAAATTTGACAAATTTCACAAGTAAGCGTGTACAATATTTTAGTCTGTAATATTGCGAACAAGAAATATTCAATTTCCACCCTAGATTCAGTATTTTTACACTTTCCTCAACGTCCTGTGACGTCATTATGGGATGTCGGTACTTATTGATACCAATGAAAAGAAGAGAAGAAAGAAAAAGAAAGAAATTCTAGCTATCGTGGTATAAATTTATGAGAGCATCGGATATTCAGTAAAGAAAATTATAGGGGATGGCCAGGTCACACCCTTCGGGAGCTTTGTTATACAAAAATGGCTCATGTAGACGCAGGGTTAACCCCGTTGTTGGCTGGGTAACTCTAATGACTGTACTCATAGAAAATTAAACCAAACAAACAAGCACACACAAAAAACAATAATGGTGTTTGAGCATATTATTAAATGCATTTTTGGGGAAATTAATTGAAGTGAGAAAAGAACCTTAAATCAAATCTTTTTAAACGTTGAATTTTCTCGAATTGTTTGCAAAAGCCTTATGCAAGAAAGTGTATTTGCAATGTCGTCAAATTTAATTAAATGACGTCATTTTAGGGAGAAGGTTAATGCGTATGAAAACTTCTTTGCCCACTTAAATGTAGTTTAATATATTTGAATGTTTGGGCATAGGTAAGGAAGCCTACTGTCTAGAAGAAAAATTCAATTTGTTCAAGGGGGGGACTTATTTTTTTAAACTGCTTATATATGCCCGTGACGGGTTGTTTATTTTTTCACACAATAGTTCTCTGTATCGCACAGTGTTTATGCCTACTTTACACTAAACCTCTGAGACAGGTGCATAATTATACATGCATGTATCAGGACCGTATCAGGTTCGAGGACATGTATCGTGTGATCACAGTTGAATTCTTGCCTTGATTATTATCAACACTTAATTGAACCATTAATACACACAAGTTCCGAAAAACGATAATGAGATTTGGGACTCAACTCTTTCAAGAATACATCAGTCCCATCACATTGTACTACTTGTGTACAGTACATTTTATCTATGAAAGCATCTTCATTGTGAGTCTGGTAGTAAAAGGCGAAATTCGCGCTAATGTAGAACAGGATTTGGTGCCCATTTCATCTGCTTGAAATCAACAGCTTTTTTTATGTGTTGTTAAGTTTGGAAAATGTTATAAATCGTTTCACTTTTCTGTTCGACTGCTCGTATTTTTGTTACGACTTTGAGTAACCTTTTTAATTTACGGTAGAACACGATAAACAGTTCATACCGAGCCTAATGTAGATTTGCCAGGACACTACTAGTAGGCGAAAGTAGGTTTAACTTGGCTTGGTATTACGAGGTTGTATCGATCATGCTTTTTTAGGACATTTCTTTATTTGCAATCCTCATACGACTGAGGCCTGAAGGATAACCTGGATGCTGGAGACTCTTCTTATCAATATTCAAACACAGCCGTTCTCCAATATGAACCAGCCATATGTTACAATGTCCTGACTGCCTTCACTGAATTCTGGGCAAGGTCTTGGATTGTTGCTCCAGCATTGGGGCATACCCAGAGATGCCTCCATTGTTTGTGGTGCTGTTCTACAATCACAGGTATGTCCTAACTCTTCCTGTCATGACAAAATTAATATAAGGCCCTAATAAAGGGCATCGACGGATAAGGGGAGAAGGAGGCCCTCTATTATAGTTGTATTTCGTCATATATTGAGTTTATGTTTTATCAATTAGCCAGGTTTTTTTTTTTTTTTTTAAATCCACTGTATCGAGGTAAAAAAGAGAAAGTCTAAGAAACGCGTCAAAAAAGCAAATCGTAGAGGCAAAGGACATCTCGCGATAAGGCGAGAAGGAGGCCCTCTATAATTCCATCATAGCACTTTCACCCATAATTTGATGTTGGTATTTTACAACTCGTTATCATTTACGCATGGTGTTTGGTCATCCCCAAAATACACTTGAATCGTGAAAAAAATGAGACTGAGAAACTGCTACCTGGGAAAGCAAAGCTTAGAGCATGCCTCCATTTCAATGACCATTTAGGAGATGTTACGTAAGCTTGCCCTTGGTTATGGAGCCTTTACGTGATGCCCGGATAAGACCTTTTTTCTCTTCATGAGGCTCCATGAAGACCTTACGATAAGACGCGACACTCCCTCTATTTTTATATAACGGAAGTGGACTTTTTACAGGTAAAAGCAACGACATCGCATATTTCAACGTGTGAAGCAATGACGCGAAGTCATAAGTTGTCATGTTATTTTCGTGCGGTTGCTTTTAAAATTTAAAAAATTACCACATAACAACTAATTATTTTTTTAATTCCTAAAGACAAACAAAGAAAGACAGAATGTTTTTTGTAGTGATTTGCCTCAGCATTATATGAAAATTAAAAATCAACAGCCTCAACCATTTTTCCCCCGACTTCCACCATAAACATATGTATAAACATCGCGGTCGGACCCCGGTCTGCTAGTCCCACAGTCTCGGCTGTGTCTTCGGATTCAGAGCACAGTAGGTTAAAAGACATGAATCAATCTTATTATTTTAAACTCCACTTCTACAGTTGACCCATTTACACTCACCAACACGGCCGTGCATCTAATGTATAAATAACTGCATAATTCTAAAAAAAATCAGAGATCACTGCGCACTGCCTAGGCCCTGCTTGGACAGATCCAGTCCTATTTTATGCTGCGCCTTCATATCTACCAAATTGTCCACTCGTTGACAATCGGCAAGTTATAATTAGCTGGCTCCTTCAACCCGCCACTTGTAGGGAGAATGACAAGGAAATCAAACGTTTTCAAACTATTGATTCTGTAACGGGTCTCGTTGAAAATCATAACTCTGACAATAATTAATAATTACGTAATGTTTAGTCAAGAATCCATGGGCAAATTTCCACGTTCCAAATTTGGCGTAAAAACCCTCCAAGCCAGACACGGCAGTGGATTTCATCGCGGCCAAACAACCAGCCGTTACAGGTCAGAAGCTTTCAGGAACACCACAACCCTTACGTCTAGCGGCCACTTTCAGGTAAATATAAGGAAGCGGTTACGTCTCAAATATGTCAATTTTTGACCATGAGTGTGCTAGTTAGATCTAAGGCGATTTGCCGCTAATTACCAAGTAATTAGGTCATTTGGCGGTCTTCCTCTTTTCGCCGCACTTGGTTTTTCAATCAAGGCTTTGCTTATTAGATCTAGGGCGATTTTCCGGGAGACCAAGGAAAGGGCCCGCTTCTGGACTTTTCGCTGCCGTGGCCCGGCGAGACGACTTTTCACTGCCGTGGTCCGGCTACGGGCCTTTTCATCCAAGGGTTTCATTAAAAGAACTAGGGCGATTTACCGCTATGACCAAATAAGCGGTCCGCTCTGAATGCCGTAGCGCCGGCAGTGAATGGCCGTGGCCTGGCTTTGTGACTTTTCACCCATGTTTTGCTTATTAGATCTAGGGCGATTTACCGCTATGACCAAATAAGCGGTCGGCTCTGGACTTAGTACATTTTTCAAATGTATGCTTCGCTGGCCGTGGCCCGACCACGTAAACTAATAAGCCCTCCTATAGTTATACGTTCCGGGTCGCGGCCAACTTTCCATCCGAAAGGCACTTTCGGTCTCTAATGCACTGGTCTCTAATGCACCGCTTCCTAACTTAACCATAGGCGACAGGTGTGGGGCTGCGCGCACCGATACCTGGTAGGCCGGGTAGTCTCTCATGCATGAGGTAATTTTCCCTTCAACACCTTATCCTACCTAGGTTTCCCGGAAACGGACAAGTGGCCGACATTTTTTGTGGACCCTACCGGTAGTGTCCGGCCCACTAATAGGCGATTTTCCGGCGTGGCCCGGCTAAATTTCGCTGCCGTGGCCTTACTTGGTTAAAGTTTCGCTGCCGTGGCCTGCTTGGATAAGTTCAAACATGAACTAAGTCCAGAGCGGGACGCTCCATTCCTTGTCGGGGTTAAATCGTCCTAGGTTATTTACCAAACTACGCTGTTTCGCTGCCGTGGCGAAAAGTGGTGAAAGTTTCCCTGCCGTGGCCCGGCCATTTGAAAGGGTAACTTAGTGATTTCTAGTTCTGGAGTAGATTACAAGTAGCCTTTAGCCAAAAAAACTACGCTGTTTCGCTGCCGTGGCCTTACTTGGTTAAAGTTTCGCTGCCGTGGCCCGGCTAGGTTGGCAGTTTCGCTGCCGTAGCCCAGCCTAGGGTTTGGACTAGCGGTATTCGCCACCACTTCTGTCGTCCGGGAATCACCCGGAGCTTGCTAAAAAAATGTCGACCACCTGCTGGTTTCCACAAATCCAACTTCCAATATGGTTTTGAAGGGGAAAAAAACATCATACATTAGAGAGTACCGCGCCTGCCCGGTTTCTGAACGCAGCCCCACACCGGTCGGTTGTGGTTAAAAGTTGTGATGGCGTTTCAGTGGAAAGTGGTTTTCGGATGGAGAAAGTGGCTGCGACCAGAACGTATACTATGGAAATATAACTAAGTCCAGAGCGGACCAGTTACACGCACGTAGGGGCGCTTTCCGGCTAAAGATCAAGGAAGC
Source organism: Ophioderma brevispina (assembly GCA_023653785.1). Lineage (NCBI taxonomy): Eukaryota > Metazoa > Echinodermata > Ophiuroidea > Amphilepidida > Ophiodermatidae > Ophioderma > Ophioderma brevispina. The sequence goes on from JAMKCH010079813.1 coordinate 25,192, forward strand.
GGTCCGCTCCGGACTTTTTTTCACGCTCAGTTCGGCAATTAGATTTTGGGACAATTTCCTGCTAAAGACTGAGTCAATGGTCCGCTCTGGATTTTCTTTCACTCTTAGCTATGGCTGTTGCATCGCGGGGCCAATATCCCGCTTAAGATCAATGAAGTGGACCGCTCTGGACTTATTTTATTCACTCTTAACTATGCTGTTGGATCTAGGGACAATTTCCCGCTAAAGATCGAGGCACTGGTCCGCTCTGGACTTTCAAATGTGGACTTAGTCATTTTTTGAAAGCGCACCTTTTTCCATTTTTCAAATCGAATATTTTGTCAAATCTTCAAATTGGATTTTAAAGTGACCGGTAGGCCGCATGCAACTTTCACCGGAAATACTCACTTTTGAAAATATTTTGGACCCTGAAAAGATCCGTTTCCATCACGTGACCATTCGTTTGATTCCAAGGTATAAAATTATAAAAATTCAATCAGTTTTCAGGTAAGTATCAGATTGCGTAGTGGATACGGCGATGGACCCAAGACCAACCCAAGACCAGACGCAAGACCAACCCGCTAGGATTCCGGATTTCCAGGTTCGAGTCTCATTCAAGGTAAGTAATTGTTTTTTTTTTCTTTTTGGCATACCTTTCTTTGCACTCCTCGCTCCCCGTGGGGGAGGGAAATGCCTGAGGGTGGGGAGGGATATTTTTCACTTCTTTTTTTTATCCAGCTAAGTCAAAGGTCAGTTGCCAGGGTCAAGGTTAGGGGTTGTGACCGGTTAAAGGACAGGGGTTGGGACCAGGTCATGCTGTAGGTAGAAAGTTTCGCTGCCGTGGCTCGGTTAGGTTGAAAGAGTCGCTGCCGTGGCCCGGCTGGGTTCTACTACCTGAGGTTTCCGTGGATCACCACCTGAGGTTCCGCTGAAAGTTTCGCTGCCGTGGCCCGGCTAGGTTGAAAGTGTCACTGCCGTGACCCGGCTTGGTAAAAAGTTAAAGTTTCGCTGCCGTGGCCGGAGCTTGCACAAAAAAAAAATGTCGGTCACCTGTCGGTTTCCGCAAATCCAACTTAAAATAGGTTTTTTAAAGGGAAAAACATCATGCACGAGAGAGTGCCGGTCCTGCCCGGTTTCTGATCGCAGCCCCATGCCGGTCGGTTGTGGTTAAGTTATGATGTGGTTCAGTGGAAAGTGGTTTTCGGATGGAGAAGTGGCTGCGACCAGAACGTATACCTATGTATGGTACGTGTCATTTCGTAGGGGCGATTTCCGGCTAAAGATCAAGGAAGCGGTCAAAAGCTGGCCACGACAGCCGGCCCCGCCGAGGAATTCTGCGAGACATGACGAGGGTTAGGGCAGCAAAGCGCGCAGCAGACTCCGGCGCATCAACTTCATCAGCGGAGCCGGCGCGCCGCGGCGCTCTTCCCCCGATCTGCTGTGCCGAAGCCAAATGCCAAAGGAGACGAGGAAAAGGGCCCGATAGCTTGGTAGCGTCCAGCTCATCTGGCATGGCTATCCTGTCAAGATCGGAGCAACTTCGCGTTGTTATCCCCAGGGTAGCCGTGCCTGATGACATGGTGCGAACCGTTGATGAAGTTGCGCTTGACGCGGATCCAACGCTGGCACCGACTTTAGCCGACTCTGACATTGATGAGCCTGCAGGATCACAAGGATTTTCATCTGATGATCCCGCGCAAGCCAGCCCGCCGCGATTGAAGGGTGTCGAGTTCGTAGACCGGGCAGAAAATGACCCGAAGCGAGGACCGGTTGACCTGCTGGACCCTTCTACGGACGATCTCGGATGGACGCCACAAATTGACCCGGTGAGACGACACGTGTTTCGCGGTACACTACCGAGTGGACCGACCTTTGACGCCGTCCAACAGACGCGTCCCCTGGACTATTTTGCGGAGTTTTTCCCTCTTAATCTCTTCCAGGAAATCGCTGACTGGACAAACATCCGGTTGAGAGAGAAGAGGGTAAGAAAGATGACATCGGTCGCCGAAATCCGCGCGTGGTTTGGTATCCATCTGTTGATGGGACTGACCTCACTGGTGAACGCCAAGGATTACTGGTCATCTCATCCGGGTCATCGAAACCCGATGATTTGCAGTGCGATGGGGAAGACGCGTTTTGAAGTCTTGTCTGGTAGCATCTCTTGTGCGAACTCGACTACAACCCAAAGAGATGGAGAGCAGAAACCCGGGAACAAAGAGAGCACAAGTTCAATTACATCCGCAAGCATCCGCTAGATAGAGTCTGACGCACATTGTCGCCGCTCCGTCCGTAATTGTTGATTACAACCAGTACAGGAGCGGCGTTGACAAAGCTGACCAGTTACGTGCATACAACTCCTGCTGGAGAAAGAGTCAGCACTGGTGGAAGCAAATTCTTTACTCCTTGGTTGATATCAGGCGGGTCAATACCTGGATTTATTACAATCGTTTCCACAATGCGGCGGCAAACACGGCTGATGATAGAATTGTTCACCATTCGAGGTTTATCCTCAAAATGGCCGAGGAGCTCATCGCCGGTTTCTGCCGGCGGCCAGCTCGCCACATCAGCCTGTAGTAAGGAACATGCTCAAACCAATAGGGCCGGGCCATGAGCTGATTGATATGAGGAAGGGCATCCGGCACCCTGTCTGAGATGTGTGCAACTCCGAAGAAGGCCCCTTCAGGAAAGTTAACAGCGGACTTGAGTTCGGATGCAGAAACTGCGGTTACATCATAATGTAGGGTGTGGAGTGCTTTGTCGGCTACATCGCTCCTCTTAGTGAGCTTTGCAGCCTTGATTGAGGCGAACACCTGACGGTCCAAACACGGCGTACATGTTCGCAAGCATTTTGACGACTGACGGACGGGCCTAAGGGAAGGTTATGCCAATGTAGGGCCACCATGCCTTGCTAACTTGTCCGCTGCCTTACATTGAACGTGCCCGCAACGTTGTGCCGAAAAAACAGTGCACCGTGAGTTCTAACATTGGACCGTAGGCCTACGCATACAGTGTTGTACCGAGCGATTAGTGCATCACTGAACTAATGACTTTCCCGTGACTTGTACAGTTAGATCACTAAATGTGACACAAGATGTTGTGCCGAATTAAAAGAGCACCATCTGTTGTATTGGCTTACAGGAAAATTTTTACTTTCAGCTGATCTGTCCTAACCATTCGGCCAGCTGTCTTACAAGTCAACTAACATCGAAGACTTGTAACATCAATTTCTCAGCTAGCTCGATTACTGCTTAACCTCTCAGTCCCCCCCGCATCGCTTCAGTGCTGCTACCACAAAAGTCCAGTCTACATCTACCGTTGGAACATGGCCAAAACCAACCACACAGGGGAGGCATTAATCCGACCGGAATTTGGATCCTGTACCCGCACGGAACTGATTTGGCTGGGCCCTTATCCTCTCTAGGATAAAATAGGTTCCCCTGCCGTGGTGCGTTGGTTTACCCCTGTTCCAAAATACAAACTACTGCTACCATACAAGACTTGGCAGCCTGGCGCTACTGCTACCACCACGTGAAGCCGAAATACTTCGAAACACCAAATTAAATGTTATCAGAAACGTCATGTGATCTAAAAACAGATGGTTGAAACTATGCAAAGAAAGAAAAATTTCCCTTGCCCACAAATTCCAGTACAATTAAATTACGATTAAATGGTAAGAACACTTAAAAACAACAATTCCTCTAATTAGCAAAAGGGTTAATTAAATAGACCTGTAGCCGAACATTGGTAAAAGCCAACCCTTAGGTTATGGCAAGTAAAGGGCCATGCCAGGGTCAAGGTCAGGGGTGTGCGACCGCAAAGGGTCAGGGGGGGGACCCAGAGCATGCAGTGAGGCCGAACATTACGGTAAAATGCACGCGTCTTAACAGGCGCGCGGCCGCCCGCACGCCAGTTAGGGGATGCCGCACGTCCCTTACTTGAGTTTTTTAGTTAAAAAAACGACTAAGTACCGGATACAAAAAGTTGAATTAGTCAGGGTAGGGGGCAACTACTCAAAATGTCAATCTTCAGGTTTAAATAACGTGGAAATTTCAATTCGGAGTTAAGGTACGTAAGGGTATGCTAATTTAATTGATGCACACTTTGCAAAGCGGCATTGTGGTGGGGGGGGGGTGGTGGTAATGGAATATGATAAATGTAATTCACACTGACGCCGTATTAATATTTTCATAAAGCGAATTTGTAAAATAACCACTGTTTACTATAAAATTGGACATTAATTCTTTTTTTTAGATCTTAACACGTACTTCTATTTGAACGCCTCAGTAATCATAATTATAGGTGATGATAATTAATGAGTCCCCACTACCGGGGCGAAGTGAATCCATGCAAAGTTTTGAATTAAGGTAACGATGCCTTTGTGGGGAGAGCTATAGAAGGCCAGGCGTCTGTTGTTTGTTCTTTTCTCGCTCCAAGACTGTGTGCAAAGGCCCATGCTTTAAGAGTTGGTTGTTACCGTTCAATAAAAATGACACAGATGTTCCTAGGCTATGCCTCGCCATGGCATTGTCAATACGACCGAAGAGCTGCTTGCACTCTGACGGGAGGGGTATAAACAAGCCAAAGTCCCTGATCCTCGGGATATCGCAAAGTATGGTTCTGTAAAATCTCAGACCATCATCAAGAGGTGGGTCATTTGAGGCCCCAACGAAAAATCTCCAGGACGACCCACATTGAAGACTTTCAGACGAGATGATTGCCGACTGCTTAATCTGGCGTCGTAGAGCCCGGCGAATGCCAACGAGGCCGTCTCGCCGTTTATCGGTGGGAAGAAGACACTGTGGAATCAAAGTTTCCCCGCCAAACTGTAAATCGGAGATGCTTTCAACATGGTACCAGCTGCTCACTGATTCATGCCAGGGGTGGCCTTATCATATGGATGTGAAAAAAATTGTTAACAAAAATCCTAACCTGCGTTCAAATACCCCCTTCCCTTTCATGCTAAGGACACAGTCGTGGATAAGTTCATGGTGATAATGTTCGGAAGAGACCGATGATCAATCAAGTTAGTTATGGCGATATACACCATGGATTTCATAAATAACTCACACTGTCAGAATCATTACATCAAATTATTACCCAAAATATTTTTTTCAAACTTATGAGCAACAGTGTATGTAAACTGGATTTTTGGAAAAAACCAGATGAAGGGGAAAAATGCTTTTAGCATGTTACTTTATTATGCGGAACGTTTACCGCAATTCACCCGTTTTCTCATTTAAAAACTAAGAGAGCGTTCTTCTTTCCTCACCCAGCGATGTCCGGGATTACTGAATGCACACTATGTTGCTAATGCTCATACCACTTTAAGAACAATTTTACAAACTATTTTTTTCATTATAAACATTGTCTACAATTGAATTTGATTTGCCACTTCGCATAAAGAAGCTTCGTTGCTATGTAACGGCAATGACCAGATAAACTATATAATATTTTTCTGTTATCAGACAAACTCCTAAAGATTATGATTGAAAACCCGAATGGATTATACGCGAAAGATAAAATAAAAATAAAAACAAACCTGGCCAAGCCGGCTTGCCTTAAACTAGCGAGTCTATGGTGTAGAGTCTTACAGTCTATCTAGTGTGTTCGCCATTTTGTGATTGACTATTCCGTATTATACGTTACGTGAAAGCTTGGACGCTTGATGCTATATGGGAGTGCCTGGCCGCTTATACCGGCTAGGTAATCACCCCTACCTGTTCCGAAAAAAAAGTATTAAGAATCTCCATTAATTCCAAACCCGCGGGGAGCGTCGGGTGTTGCGGTTTTGGTTGTGTGAAAGCCATGACATTGTGATATAGTAACTGGGCAATTACATGAATACCGTTTGTGAATTGTGAAAGTAATTATAGTCCGGCCGGGAGCCACAGTCCTGGGCCCCATAGACGACAACGGAATATTAAGCGTGAAAGAATGTTGTGTAAAGAGTTAACTGAATCGAGTGCCCAATTTTTACTGTTGTAGACGACTAGAGTTACTGCAGACGATAATTACTTATACACCATCACGGATTCATTGGAAGAGTATGTTTCTCCTATTCTGCACATCGTTTCATAGTAATGCTATTTTGGCGGGGTTTCTCTCATAGGTTTCGGCAATTATATCTCTAGCCACAGATTGTCGCCCCTGTATCCAATCCATCCAACTGTCGTTGTCACCCCGCTTAGGTGGGTTGTTGCCTATAGTGAGGTTAGATGTATACGTGATTTTGCGTACTGTAAGCGAAACGTGGAACTCTGTTATCGTCAATCCATGAACAAAGAATTTTACATTCAAGTACAAGCGTACACCTTATCGCATTTGAACCTGCCTATTACACGTAGCAAAATGGAAACCCCATAGTATATATTAGTGCGCATTGCATTAAAAGGCGATAAGGCGATTCTGTCCATCAGGTCGAGGATGACGCCTGGTAACATTAAACACGACTCCTGTCCAATGTGTTTTGTACTGTGTCAGATCTCTTATGTGAGCTAGGTCCCTTTCTGTGCAAGTGGTAATACTTTGCATCCATCGGGTTCAATGCCTACCCCACTTTCCTCCTCCCCCTGTTTTGCCAAATACTTCCCCTTCCAATCCCAACTTTATTCCTCATTACATGGCCTTCTGCTCATGACCATTGCATCAAGTTACGGATTTTGTGTGCCCATGGAATGCGAAGGAGTCTTCTCTAGCACCAGACCTCAAAGGCATTCAACCTGCGCTTGTCATTCACCTCTCTGCTCCAAAAAGCCCCGCCGGGAAGACTAGTCGGTTCACAAATATGACCTTGGTGTTCTTCCGAATCAGCACAGTCCGTGGTTGCCACTCTTTGATTTGAACTGGGCCAGAAGCAGTTTAAGATCTTCTACTGATTCTTTGATCAATGTTGTATCATATGCATACTGAATCATACTTGTCCTCTAATGTGTTATTTAATCTGTCCATTAATCAATGCCCTCCTCATGATGAACTCACAATACATTGTGAACAGATGCTGATAACATGCATCCCTGCCGAACATCCCTTCCAATTGGAAAACGATCTGTCAAACCATACTCCGTTCTGACTGCAGCCTCCTGGTTGGTGTACAGACACATGGTTAAAGTGACCAGGTGATGGGGTACTCCATCTCAATGAGGATCATCCACAGCTAGCTATAATAATCGACACAGTCAAACGCTTTGGAGTAAAGCGATGAAACACATACGGATATTTTATACTCCCTGACAGTTTCCATGATCCATATAATGTTGGCAATCTGATCGCGAGTTCCCCGTCCCCTCCTGAAGTTGGCTTGCATTTGTGAAAGTGTTTGCTTCATATATGGCCCCATTCCCTTCTGTATGATCTTCAACATGACTTTGCTAACAGGAGATATAGGTGCAATAGTTCTATTGCCAAATTTTCGTGTCTCGTCTTTCTTTCGAATTGGACTAAAAGCAGAGCGTTTCCAGTCAGTTTGCCATACTTAGGACTTTCACGCTATGTTGCAGAGGTCCGACATGATGTTGTACGCCTTCATCTCCATATCTTAAATCTTAAATCTTTCGGACGCTCATCAAATCCTGGTGATTTCCCATTCTATGCCTTTAAAGCACTTCTTATTTAAGAATATCATTGAACTCAAGGCCGCACTGATCTGTCATCCGTGAAATTCTTGTGTCAGCTTTCAGTGTATGCTTTAATCTCTCTTCGCACTTTTTTTATGAGGTATGAAGACCCCGAATTGTATCGAAAATTCGTTGGTGTGGTGGGTTTGTTGTTATCTCCATTCGCTTCTGTCCTAATGAATTGCTGCTTATCCTCCTCGCCTGTCTTGAAAAGCAATATCAGTCTTTTACCCCTTCATAATAACCCTTGTTTCATTTAGCCTTTCTAGGTGGTTCTTGTCAGCAATTTCCAGGTATATATTTCGTAGCCATAGTAACTCTTCCTTCTTTCTGAGAGCTTTAGGCACGTGTTCCTGTTTTACCTGCTGTATTTAATGCGGGCCCAAATTTCTCAAGGTTGAGCCCCCTGTAGGGTAAATTCACGGAAACTTTTTTCCAGTTCCACATGTATTGATCTGTGATGTTCTGGGGTCATTCGTTTCCACGGGGGAGGCGGGGTTACGTTTGATCATGGAAGACAAGAGAGATAGAAGGAACACACAACGACTTCACAAATTCCGATTAACTGTTTATCCATTCACCCGCAAAAAAGGAAGGCATTCAAAAAACACCCTTTGATCATATTCTGCCGCAATCGATGATAGCGAGCACGATCGTGAATTGTAGAATTTTTGAAAAATCTATGTCGACAACGTAAAAGTGTAAAAAGTGTCCTTGCATATTACAACATGTTCCGGCGTCTCCGGTGTGTATGTGTTGTTGTCTTCGTTATAATTAAGAAAGATGCTCGTTAGGGGTTCTGAAAGTGGACCTCTAACGGGACCTAATTCAGTTAAAATATACCCGGCCCCTAATTGGACCAGCTTTCGTGAAATTATACTAGTTTCTAACGGTACAGCAGTAATATGACATCCTTACTGTGCTTTTTTAACTAACATTTCAATAGTATTATCCCAGTTATATACTCTCTTTTTAAACAATTACACTTATCATGTATTATAAACATATTTTCTTGTATGCAAAATATTTGAATTGAATAAGAAAACATAACTTTTGACATAGACTATAGCAATATTATTAAGTGTTAAAAAAAATAATAATATTGGTTTTGCTGGCATATTCTATGCTGAACAAAAAAAATTGATGAAGATTGAGGTAATTTGCAGTGAGATTAGACCCCGTGCGGGATTTTTCTAATACATGAAAAAAGATACACTTTAAATATAGCCAATATACAAGAAAAAATGACACTTGTCTACTGCCAAGAAAAAAACATACTAAGGGTATTTTGCTGATATGTTTAGGTTAAATTTTCCTATTTGTAAACATTGAACCAGTTACAATCACAACTGAATTTGTACCCAGTGGGACTAGAACTTGAATAATTTGAATTGATACCCCTAGCGGTGTCCCGCATTTGCAGTTAGTCCGTCTTTTTTTTTCCTTTTTTTTTCGAACACGGCATGGGTTCCGAGAAATCCAAGAAACCCCCCGGGCGTGTTGATCGGTTGATCGGTTTCCATGGATGCGGCCATATGTTTGAGTATTTTACTTGCAGCATTCATCGCGTGCTGATGAAGCAAAACAAAAAACAATCGCAATGAGAATAACCACGATATGAGAATTTTCGCTAGCCAGAAAAATCTGAAATAGGATAATCCTCTGAAGTTGCCCGTGAGAGGAATATGAATAACATGTTGAATATGGGGCGGAAGATAGATCGTTCAAACGAGTGGGTCGTTGTGGTTCTTCTTTAAATCTTCTTCCATGGTTTGGTCTTGCTTAATTTTCCTTGATATTGGCAATGCAAGAGTGCGTGGTCTGCGCTACAGTCAGTAAAGGTCATGGTTGATATGGCCTGGTATTTCCCCCCAATAGCAACACACCCCAAAGTCCGCTCTAGGTGCGCTCTATATGCGTGCTAGGTGTGCTTAGGTGCGCTCTAGGTGTGCTAGGGGGCGTTTGGGGTGCGATCGGGGTGCGTCGGGGTGCGATAGTGCGCTCAAGGTGCGCTCGGAGTGCGGATCGGGTTTTTAGCACTAGAGTCTTGTCTTATAACGGAATAAACTGCATTATAGTATTGACGCGTAGTCCGTAAAAGAGTAGAAAAGAGAGCAGAAAGAGGAATTTTCCTATTTGTTAGTACGTCGCATTCCAACCCAAAACGCACCCTGTGACGCCCGAGCGCACCTGGAGCCAACTAGAGCGCACTTTGTGACTAAAATACCACCATATCTTGACAAATGTAAGGGAGCTGCGCCACCGTTTCTAGACAATAATGGGAGAGATCCAATTGTACCACAATACCTTTTTGGATGGTCCAACAAGGTGTTACAAAAGGGTTTTGTTCATACAAAACTACCATTCTTTCACCCGCTTCATTTCGTACACCTGGTGCACGATGTAATGTATGGCATCATTCAAGATGTCAACCAAGATACCACGACGACCACCAGTAGTAATTCCAACTGATATTTTAGCCATTTTTAATATTGTAAAACATACGTTTGTCAGTGGAATGGGGAAAAATGAAATGTTGAGCAGAATATAGCACTTACCAAGATGCAGCACCCAATACAAAGATGGAGCCAAAATCTAGTTTATTGATTATATTAAGTGCAAATATAGTTGGCAAATTCTATTACCAACATACATTAGTCACTCCAATAATACACAGGGGGATGCACTATCTTTGTTTTCCCACGACACTGAAAATGGACGCCTCCAAGGCAACGACAGTACGGTTCATTTTGTTAACTTTAAATCTATTTGAATTGAAAGGAAATGTTTACTCGCTTTCGAAAATCTGGTATCGTCTAATTCAAACTTAACATTTTGCGTGAGTAGACAAGTGACTGGATACAGGAGTTTTTCGAATAAAAATGGTGAGTGTCCTAAATGAAAACTCCCAAATTCAATAGGTTAAACAAATGCTGCTATTCTATGCGGATACACCAAGGCTTTGTAACTTCGACATGTAGACGTCGTCTCCTTTTCAAATCCGCAAGATATTCTAGCTGCAGGCGCTTTGTTAATAATTTGGTCCGCCCGTGGTCCCACTCATAAATGTGCCTATTCCTTAGGCATTTTTTGGTCTGTTTGTACAACTATTATTACATCAATATTGTAAATTGGGAATCGAAATTGTGAACAAAATCATCCAATTTAAAGCGGGACAACGGAGAGATTTTGCGGCACCCAAATAATGTGTCTCATAGTAATTTTATCTTCGATTAGACAAATCATGGGTTTTCGTACTTGTATTTGGCTACAGAAATGGCTTTAAAAGAGAGAAAAAGATTTGATTTTGATTTGCCTATATTTCAATATAAAACATAGGCTGAAGTTCGTATTTGCTCCGTACGAAATAAAAATTCCATTTTTGTACCAAAGAAACATTTCTCAGCTGAATCCTTTCGATAGGGATATTTGATGGGAAAGCTTTCTCAGGGCACAAATCAGTACTTTGATTTTTTCGGGACACCGATTATTTGGAAATCTCTCGTTGCACCTTTTAAACGGAGTCATAAACTCAAGTATATATTTTCACACCAGCTGCATTGGCAAGATACCACTGGTAAGTGGAAATTTTAAAATCTGCATATTTACTGGATCAATATTATTTTAAAGGATTATGTTGGTTTATTTTAATGCCAATCTATTGGAATAGTTGAGTAACTTATTATAGCTGACTATACTAAGTCTTCGTAAAATCATTTAATATTGCTTATAAGAAGTTGTGAGCATTTATGACCATCGAGGAATAATAATTATTCTAACGGAGATGGAGACTGACTAGAAAACATTCTACATTAAACATTTTTTTGGAATAGAAAAGAAAATTTTGGACTGAAGAGTGACCGAACTTTCTAGTTAAACAAGTCCAGTGCTCTACCATTTAAGATATTCAGCCCTAGAATGCGGGGAAACCACAATACCCCAATATCTTTGCTGCAGGGTGCTATCAAAACGATAGAACCTTTCACAAAATCTAGCCGAGGATCAACGCACTTTAGTTTTCGCATTAGAAAGCAGCATGAAGGGATCTGGAAAGATGGGGGCTTTTTATTGATACTCTATAGAGTAATAGTGAGGAAACTGGACTAGGGGAAAACAGAGAAAAACACATTAAACATGTAAAGCAAGAATTGTTTGGCTGAACCGAATAATTCTTATTATATACGTAAGCTAGATATTGTCATTGATTGGTTAAAAAGTGGACCAAATGATCAAATATAAACATACCATTCTGAAGAAAAAGACTATTTCGGCTCATCAAAAGAACGATTTACGGCTCTCAAACGAACTATTACGGCTTCCAAAAAGGAATATTTACGGCTTCCAATTTTAGCCACAATGTCAGGCCTGTGTAGCATGACTTCAAACAAATTGTCAACATGGGCTTACACGCGAAAATGCAGTGAGTGAAGGTACGGCTACAAATCCGCCAAGATGGGGTTCTAGCTGTAAGTAGGGTTAACGACAAAACACTGCAATATTGACTGCCGGCATGGTCATGTGGTAGGCTAGGCTAGGCTATAGCTAGGTAGGTCTAAATCTAATTTTACTCATTGTTTTATAAAATCTTTTAACCAATCCAGGGACCAATGAATATATGAATGACGTATATAAACAAATATATAATGCTTGATTCGAGCCTCCTGTTAAAACTATGGTCCTCGGTGACTGCAATAGTGCATTGGCTTTCGGGGCTGCGCCCCTCAGCCAAAATGCACTATTGCAGTCACCTGGGTCCATTCGTTTAACAAGAGTCTCTCATGGTAGTTATATGTAGTTATAGCTTTGCATTTAAACTCGCCCAGATTCTCTATAGGAGTACCTTCAAAGTACTTTCAAAACAGGGTCAGAATAGAGGCCTAAGAAAAAATACGGGTACATGGTATGGGGACTGGCTGAGGTTACTGGTTATCGTTGGTGCGTCGATATATTCAGCACCTTCGCGGGACTACATTTGTTTTCAATGTGGTAATAGCTGGTGGTGGGTATAAAAACATAATAATAATATAATAATATAATACACAGGTTTTTTTTAACCACAATTTCATAGAGATCACAGTTAGGTTACTGTTATCACGCTGCCATCAAGATAGTGGACATAATCTATTCGCTTCACTTCGGTCGGTAAGCTGGCCAAGCGCACAATTCCTACCTCACTTCCAATTGTAACTTTCCATATAACAGCTATCGAAAACTAGGCTTGGGGGTCGGAGAGGGCAAGCGAGGTAAAGTGCCTTGCCCCAGTTCACAACACATGGCGCCAGCGGGGCTCGGACCCGCAACCGTCAGATCATAAGTACGTGGAGTAACTCAAAATAGTGGCGGGAGCCACTCCAATACTGTTTAGCGCGTTCTAACCACTAGGGCGGGGGAGTGGGCAAGGAGACACGAAGGGCCATTGTCCCCTTACTCCCTAGCTCTGAAGAAACCTATATATGAGCCAGAAAAAAATGTGTGTAAACTGGAAACACAGCCCTTTAATGCAGGGACCATGTAGGGCGCTGGCACGTTGGCTTTTTGTGCGCATTACCTTAAAAAGGACTCAACAGATTTTGCAATATAATTTCTTTCGTGTAGTTATTAAACAGATGTCATCTAGAACAAAGATAGTCAGACGAAATATTAATTTCAAAGTAGAGATTTCTGCAGTAACCATTACGCACCGATAACTGGTGTCACGGATACCGTTTTACCGTGTATAACGACAAAAGTCCGGGTCCGGAATTTTAGAACAAAATTATGATTCTTAATTACGTCGGGTGTATACATAAGCTTTATTGTTTCGAGAAAATCGCACATTTGAAAATCTAACGAGTCCCGGTCAACATTATAAGTACGATTCAAACGATTCAAATCCGATTAAGAAACGAAATGAACAATTGGACAATTAATTTATAACATAATAATCAAGGTTGTATTTAATCTCAATTCGGGGCCTGTAGGCCAAATGCTAGAGACTTTACAACAACTACTGGACGGAAACAATGCAACTTGAGGCAGCAGCTTAACAGCGCCATATTGCAACATTCAAAACACATTACACGAAAACACACACCGGATGGAAAGTGCAAGCTTTCATGATTCTTTTCGCCATTTCAATGACCCATGAGAACTTGGTCGTCGGTTTTAATCAATATCTGTTATACAAATTAAACCCAAATTGAGTTCCCGAAATGAAAATATTAGCAATCCCACTGAGTAGAACAGAGGACCCGTTGCTCCAGAGGTAAGCTTGCTACCCGCTAGACCACGCCACTTTCTCATTTAAGCTAAGATTCATGCATTTTTACTTGATAAAATGGCTGTAATACATTGGAAAAGTTACTCATCTTATCAATCACACCAAAAGTTACGCAAATTGGTGATTTGTAGGTTCTGACATAGTGACGGATGTGGAATTTTCCTCTCTACTAAGGGCGTATCCGCATCCGTCATTATTGAATTCACCATCGGGTTTTCCGCACATCGTCAAACCAACGTGCGTCATCTCGATATATCTCCAATTTCTGTTTTACTAATGACGGGATGTGTGAGTGCATTGCCGAGACAAATTTCCCCGCTTGCGCTGTAAATATAATATAAATTTCGAGTAAATTCAAGATTATAAATAGAGTCTGATTTTTTATTCGTGTCAGTTAATGCATATTGGCAAGGGGTGTTTTCACTTGGGAGGGGATGTGTGAGACACGAAAATTTAAAAATTCCGGAATATAGTGGTGTAGATACAATATTAAGCGTAGGTGTGTTTTATTGCAGATAAAAAGAGCCAAATTTTGGTTTAAACTGATTAAAGTTAATTTAAATTCATGAAAGTTAAATTCCGTAAATGGACTGTTTGATAATCACCATATTTTCGTGGACTATGCGTAGAAGGTGCAAGAATTTGCTAGATTAAATAAACTTAAAAGCTTTACCTGTATGATATTATCTGTGGTTTTGACACTACATCCGTGTAATTAAATTCAAACCGAATCACCTTTCCCTTGAAGAGGGTGTGGCGATCAATAAGCCATGCTCTTCTATTTATACGACCACATGCCATTAAGCATACGTTCATCAATAGGTTACTGGTCCACATCAATGAACGATTAAATCTTCTGAAACTGGCAATCGAATCTTCAGGTATAAGCCCGTGCAAGATATTGGCCTTAATCCACGCCACATAAAAGTGCATGATTTTCCGGATAAACGCGCAACCTTCAAACAAGAATAGATCGTCGAAAACTTTTCTGAATGACACGAATAAAAAATCACCTATTACTTACATATTTTGCTTGTGTCAGTTATAAATTTTAAGATGAGAATATCTACTAACAAATGTATTTAAAAAAGCCCTGGTGGGAAATCAAAGTATACACTTCATCTGACAGGAGGGGTTCAACATCCCGTCACTTGTAATCACCAAAGTTCTCTGTGATTCAACATCCGTCAAAATTGTCAAATTTCTAATTGAGATGATTAATTAAGTATGCAGCTGCGCACTTGGCAATATTTGACAGCTTGTCGGATGTATCGTTAATGCACCATCCTCTCTAATCTAGTCTAATTTGTTCTGTATCTTTGGATTCTGAACTACCTCCTCTCCCTGTCTCCTCTCTTTTCCCTATCCCTTGCACCGTTTATGAATAGACCTTCGATCCTTTGACGCTGTTAGTTATTTCACCACACAGTGATCGAGGATAGGCACAAGCATTCTATGTTAATATGCAAAACAAAAAGATTATAAAAAATTGAGTGCGGCCTCATCGGGAAATTTCTATTCAGTTTTAAGCCAGGTCGATCTTCTCAGCTTATCCACAAGTCATTTGGCAAGGCTTGTCTAGGTGGTGTCAGGATTTATTCAACGAGTAGCTGATCCGGTGGGCCCCCGCGTTTCCGATATGAGACGCCGCCCCTAAATGCCCACTTTTCGCTGTATGTGGGCAGGAAAAACCTCATATTATGTGCATATTTGACCTTTTTTAAAAGCAAAACCTCACATGTAGTAAAAACGGTTGGTTACATGACAAAACATATATTAACATTTTCGCGAGAGACACCAAAACTGAATAACTTGCTGTAATGTGCCTTGCACAAGAAAGGGTTTTTACTGTTCTAAAATATATTTAGGTTATAGGTAATTATTACTCCAGATTTTGAAATAAAGTGCCAGATGATTTCTTTCATATTTGGCATGAAATTTAAGCTAGAACCCGACTGTGACCAAAAGTTACATATGAGGGTTTTAGCAAAGGGGGCCCATTTTACCTATGAGTGTGCATTTGACCTCTGGAGTTACATATGAGGTTTTTCCAGCCCAGCGACGTTTGAGGACTGGGGCGAACGCGAGTGGGAACATCATCTTAGGGGTTACATCCACCTTATTCGACATGACTGCGATGTACATGTACAGTTGGACTCTGTAACACGGGACCGACGGGGTCCTTAACGACCCCTCCGAAAGACGGGCGGGGAATGCTTTTCATATTCATTTGCCCAAAATTCCAAGTGAACCTAGAGGAGAGCGGTATTCGTATTTAATCAAATAGCTGTATACAGATTAAATCAGAAATAAAAGCCTGGTAGATGGGATTTATAACAAAAGGGGGCAACGTGATCCTGACTTTGAAAACTAGTGTTTGTAGGTCGTTCTCTCATCTGGATATGGTTTGGCGGAGCGCCTCTCAGAAAGTAAATAAAACTATTGAGTAGAACGACTCTGGTGATAATTAGCAGGCCAAAAAACGTCTGCAGAGGCAAACTGTCAAGTTCCCCAGTTCTGTTTAAACACGTATAATATGCTGGTGTAGTTATTTGCAAAGATTATCGGTCTGATTCTACTGGAGTCGTATACAGGAAAAAAATCCCCCAGTTGCAATTTGCGGTCACTATCCAAACTGCTTAAAAAATGCAACTCAACAAATAAATTGTCATTATCATACTGACTTACAATGATCATCTGACAGGGGTCCGCTAATGGTGTATAGACAGTATCTTAGGTGAACGTCCACATTAGTGCAATTGAATCAATTTTGTAAAATGGATGGCCAATTATCAACTTCTTGATTGATCTCACATTAGAGAGTACACTGTTGCATAAATTATGGAATAATTTTTTTCAGACCCAATTTTTATTTGAACGCCTCATTAATCATATTATAGTAGGTGAATGATTAACTAATAAGTCACCTACTCACCCAGGTTTAATGTTTAATCCACTAATTTTGAATTATGTCACATGTCTTTTTGTTGGGGCTATAAAAGTCTGACGTCTGTTTGTTTGTTGCCTTTCCCTGCTCCAGACTGTGTTCCACAAGCCAACTTTTGTCAGAGTTTGTTGGTTAACTTTACAACAAAACTCTGACACATAGGATCCTTAGTTATGCCTCGTCAGTATTGTCAATACTCCGAAGAGTGCTTCCACTCCGATGGGAAGGGTTAAAAACAAACTCATAGTCGCTGATTTCCTCGATATCGCAGAGTACGTCTGTAAAATCCTCGACCTTATGCTAGAGGTTCATTTGAGGCCACGAAATCTCCAGGACGAACATGATTGGCTACCAGAAGAGAGGATCGCTATCAGTGATCCTTTATCTTCCTTTTTTGTTCATTTTTAGGTGGAAAATATACCTTATGACTCCTTCAGATTATCCTTCACTATTTAAGCTATTCCTGCAAGTTCAAATTTTTTTATCTTTGTCGGGTAAATCACTGATAGTGTCCCTTTTAATCCTGTGCCGTAGAGCCTGGAAACTGCCAACGAGCCGTCTTCCGTCCGTGTTGCGAGAAGACACGCTATGGAACGGCGTTTCCCCCCCCCGTCCCCAAACTGTACAATCGGAGGATTGCTTCAAATATGGTTCCACCAACTTCCACGCCTAACCGTTCACCGAGTTGCTCGAGTTCGATGGGCAAGGGAGCACAGAAGATTAAAGCTCGGACACTGGCGACACGTAGTCTTTATGGACGAGATCCGTTACATCCTGTGAACCGATCAAGATGGAAGACACCTGGC
Source organism: Ophioderma brevispina (assembly GCA_023653785.1). Lineage (NCBI taxonomy): Eukaryota > Metazoa > Echinodermata > Ophiuroidea > Amphilepidida > Ophiodermatidae > Ophioderma > Ophioderma brevispina. The sequence continues at coordinate 42,796 of JAMKCH010079813.1, forward strand.
GCGTAGATTACGTGGTGAGTCCGTTCGCGATTACTGTTTCAGGAATCTGGACTCAAGTGCGTGTGGTGGCTCCACGTGGTGGTATGGGCCGTATTTCATTAAATGGAGGAAAAATATGTCACTGGTGTTACCAGATGGAAACATGGACGCCGTCGTGTACCCGGACATTCTGGAAAACCACTGTAAGAAAGGTTAATAATGCAAACAATTTTCGTCTGCAAGACGACAACGCCATCCCACGGGCCGCTTGAGTGGGAACAAGTTCCTTGACAAGTGGTAGTGGATCAGTTACCATGACCTGCTTGCTCCCCTGATGAACCCTATCGAGCATGTCTGGGATGCCTTAGGCCGAGCCATCATAACAGGGACATTCCTTCCTCAATCTCTGTAGGTATTCACTCAAGCTCTGATCGATAAGTGGGATGCTCTGCCCATGGACATCTTAAACAACATTGTGGACAGTATGCGCGACGTCTTGACGCACTCTGATTCATGCTAGGGGTGGCTATACTCGAAATTAGTGACTGAATTGACATTTAAAACAGAATTATTGAACATTCGATGCATAAATTTCCCCGCACGTGTTTGTATGTAAAACTGACTGAGTGAAAAATTGTAACAAAATCTTAAATCTGCCTTGTTGAAATAACCCATTTTTCTTTTCAGGATAAGGACACAGATCGTAAAGGGTTAATTGTAGACTCAGCTCATGGTAAATGTTCGAGAAACAATGAAGCAGTGTGGCAATATACACCCTATATATTCATAACTCCACTGTCAGAATCATTCCATAAAAGTGGTAAACATTATTTTATGGCCAACTTTATGAGCAAACATGTGGAGTTCCAAAGTCATCTGAGGACTACTTGAAGACAGTGACAAAAATCACACGTTTTTCTCTTTAAATGAATCATTTTGCATTGTGCAATGGTCATAGCATTTGATGCTAATCTACCTAACCTTGCGTACTTACCGCTATACCTACTTGTATTTGGTTCTTTAAAGCAATATTGCACATTTTTTGAAGAGCGCCCCCAATTTTCAAATTTGATATTGTTGCACAGTTACGTTGAGTAATTGTCTAGTAAACTATACCTGCGACCGAGAATGCTAAAAAAATTCCTATTTATCAATGGCAATATTATCACATTTTTTGAAGAGCGCCCCCAATTTCTTCAAAATTTTGATGATTGTTGGCACAGTTTTACGTTGGTAATTGTCCTAGAAACTATACCTGCGACCGAGAATGCAAACAGAATGCGGTGTTTGACTCTACTTGCTGGAAAATGACAGTGTTTTTATATAATGACCACATTTTTATAGAGCGATAATAATGTGTTTGAGCGCTTTAACAACAATTGCCCGAAATATCAATTTTCCACCCTATATTTAGTATTGTTAAAGCACTATTAGCACATTTTTTTTGAAGAGCGCCTCAATTTTTCAAAATTGTGATAGTGTGCCACAGTTCCGTTGGTAATTGTCTAGGAAACTAATACCTGCGACGAGAATGCTAAAAAAATGCCTATTTATCACAAAATATCCGATTTTGGAATTAGAATTGGGATCCCATATTGGCCTTAACGGCATAGCTGAAAGTGCCTACGTTTTATGTCCGTCCATGTGACATAGTGTCCACTCTAGAAGATAACCTCTAACTGACTTGCCTGAACTGTGTTAAAACAACTAATGGATGATCTTAGACACGTTCATGTCGCTATTTCCCGGCTATTTCACATTGGAAGGCCGTTCCAGCCAGCCCTTGAATTATTATCGGGATCCCCGATAATATTATTCTAGTACCCAATTCCTTCGTTGTTGACACAAAGACTTTTCCAGCCTTACCATTCACAGGTATAGTTTCTAGCCAGTTACCAATGCAACCGTGTAAAATCTCCAAATTTTTTGAAAAATTGGGGGCGCTCTTCAAAAACATTTTTTTTAAATTTTACTTAGTTTCATTTAAAATGGTAAATTTTTAAACCGTTTCTACTCAAAGGATAAACATTTTTAGTATATTTTGCTTCTTTTGAGTGCACCGAAAAAGATCTACTCAGTTTTTTAATAAAAGTGAATATCGAAACAGCTAGAAGGACTGAGAGGGGTATGAAAAGGAGAGGTTTAGGGTGGTAATGGTGTTCGGGAAAATGAAATAGGGTGGGGGAGAGAAGACGGCGGAAAAATAGGTGTGAAAGAGGTGGTGTAAAAGGAGGTGGAGAAGGGTGTGTGGGTGGCGGCGGAGCGAGGAAGGTAAGTGTGGGTTTTGAGGATGTACGGTGTGAAAAGAAAGGTGAATGTGTCGAGAGATTAGTAGTAGTAAGGGGAAGGGTAGGAGGGTGCTTAGGGTAGTAGAAGATATGCAAGGGTGTAGGAGTAGGTAGGTAGGGTGGGAGAGGTAAGTAGGGGAAAGGAGGGGTGGATATTGGAGTTAGGTGGAGAATGGTAAGTTAGGATGATAGGGGGGGGAGGGTGTGAAGTTGGGTATTAAGTTGTGACGTGGGGGTGGGAGAGGAGTGGAGAAGTGTGTATTAAGAACAGGGGGGTGAGGGCGTAGGTATGGGGCAGAATGTTTAGAGGAGGGATTGGATGGGGTGGTGTGTGTTGTGTTGATCGGTGGGGGTTTGGTTGGTATTATACGGGGAGGTGTGGGTTGGGTGGGCTAGATACAGAAGGTTAGGATAGTTGTGGTCGTAAGAGTTACGGTTGGAATAGAGGTTTATGCGTGTTAGACGTTTAAATGGTAGGTGATTGGAGGGATTTGAGTGGGTCGGGGAGAGGTGTGGGAAGCTCGGAGGAGGAATTAGGTATGCAGTGGGGGGGTTGAGAAAGAGAAGAAGGGGGTGGAGGGGGACGGGATAAGCGTCCAATCCTTCGGTATTTCGTACTTACATTTAGGATAACATACTGAAGATTAAAAAGAAACAGATACACGAACGACGTTTTACCGCAAAACAAACAACTGTTTATCGAGACCATTTTAAGTCTCCAGTTCTGACTTTAATGAAAAACATGCTTGATGAGCACAGAGTGGGTGAAGATGATTGATACTAAATTTATCATTTGATATGGTGTTTTTTTGTATGAACCCTTTTTAAGTTATCCATAAGCATTTAATTGGACTGAAAGACAAGTTATAACGGTGGATCTGATCAAATATCTCATGCGTGTGGGTTGAATTTTGCAGCAGGATGTTTTAGACATCCGCGATTGATGTGAAAGATTACAATATTCAAATAGCCGCAGTTTTCTATATATAAACCACTCATGTTTATAATTCATTACAGTAGTTTTAAGGAGCCTAGATTCCACATTAAAACACCTATTATTTGAAGTTGACACCCCCCTAAGATATGACAATTTTGTGTACAAACATATAACAAAGGTGACCAAATACATAAATTAACTAAATACCACACAGAGCTTAGAGCTCATTTGCAAGGGAGTATCCACCGTACTCCAGCATGGTTACTAGTGGTTACCCTCGTTCCGCTCCTTTTCATCCAAAAACAAACATCCACCGGTGAATAGTTAAATACAGGGTGATCCCAAGTGATGGATAGGGGGTGGCAACCACCCCCCCCCCCTTCGGAAGAGACAGTACCACAGGCCTACACAACACAGGAATCACAGACACTTGATTTTGGTACCAATAGAGCGCTATGGTCCCTCCTCCTTTCCATTGATATCAAATGACAATGAGTACCAACATGCTAGCATTACTCACAATGCCGTCATAAAGTTCGCATGTCAAGCAAAACGTGCCATTATTCATAGCACCACAGTGAAAATTAAAATTTTTTCGCCAAAGAGGTTAGGAAAATCAGATTTTCATGCGGTGTTTGACTCTACTTGATGGAAATGACTAGTTGTTAATCTAGGACAACATTTTTGCTATAATAGGTGTTTGAGATCCCGCTAAAATTGCGAAATTATCAATTTTCCACCCATATATTATTTCGGACTTTCCTCACATATGACTCATGGTGCGTCAATAATGGGTATGTTGGTAAATTATTTCGAGTACCAATGGAAAGAAGACACCCTAAGCTATCCTTTCGGTACTAAATTTACAGGAATCGGGTGGTTCAGAACGAAAATCAAGGGGACCCCCCCCCCATTCGGAGGTTTTGTTACCAAAATGCTCAGGTTGACGGGGTGTAGGTACTGCGTGTGTACCTAGTGGATGGTTAACCTGCCCACTTTGCGGCCGGCGATGTGGTCCCCATGCGGGTGGTAGACCTTCTCATGGTCTGTGGTATAAACAACTGGTAATAAAGACTACGATCTCTCTGAGTCAACCAAATTCCAGGCGAGTGGTACTTTTGAAAATTTTGGTTAATTGGTTCGTATGAGGGCTTCATTGGGCGGCCATTGGGTCCAAAAATGTGGCAGCGCAGTATTAAAAGGACGATGCCCAAGGTGCAGGGAGGGCCCAGCCTGATTTTTTTTTCAGATTTTAAATTTTATTTTTTTTATTTGTCTTTTATATACATTGATCATCCTGTTTTGGTGAGTGCAATTCCAAATAAATGAATAAATAAGTTTGATTTTATGTTAATTGAACCTACTGTGCCCCGAATCCGAGGACAGAGCCGAGACTGTGGGACAGTCTATGCGGGTGGGTACTCCGCGGCTACTTAACAAGGTTCTTCAAAGGTACTCCCATGAAGAAATTGGTTGTGATATTATAGAGTCGTCATCAGGGCATGTCAATTTGAGAGAGAAAAATTTCTGAAATAAAAAATGTGTTTAACTATGTTTGTTACTTTATTGACCCCAGTCTTAGCAAGCAGGGCGACGCCTAGGGGTGGCAGGGGGCAGTCCCCCTTGAGAGTTTCAAAATTCAGGAAAAACAGGGGTTTTAAGCTATACATTGCGTAAAAAAGTAAGGATTTTTTTAACCTACATGAGTTAATCTTGAAAATTTCGCCTCTCCTATGATTTTACCCTGGCGCCGCCCATGTTACCAAGCCCCATTTTTTTAACGGTTCACCAAGAAAAAGGGATGTGTGGTTACCAAAACTTGGGTTTTTATTATAGATTTTGCTACCAGTAGATATCTACTGTCCTCCTCTTTCTATTGATTTGGTCAATTTCCAGAGAAACAGTGTCTGTGTGCCAATTTTGTAACGATAAAATAGGAATATCGGGTTTTCATGTGGTTTTTGGTTCTAAATTATGGCAGATGATTAGATGGCCAAATTGTGGCAGATAACCGCATAAGAGGTTTTGATCCATATTAAGCAGATTCTTTTTTTGCAAAACTGTACCATACAATAATTCTTGGGTGGCAGCCAGCCCTACCCATCGGCATTGACGGCATACCCTACCCCTGTTATCGTTTATATCGTTTTTAAGCACCGGGGAAATTTCTCTAGTGGTGTTAACCTTCCTTACCTTGGTTGCCTGCTTTCTTACTTGCTTATGGCGACTCTGAAGGTCTGGCTCTGATAATGGCCTTCCACACTTATCTGTGGTAAGGCGATGTATATTAAAACACGACCTTGGTAAGGCGAGGGTTAAAGTTGTTTGTCCCTGATTTAGAAGCTAATATAATAAATTAGCATATTTTATTTTTCCTCTCGCATTATTGCTGCTTATCCTTTTAAACAATTTATTACTTTTTAGATGGCCTATGTCATAGAAAAATAGGCATAAATTGAATTTAATTGTACGTAAATATCATTATTTTGTGTTCATTCAATATTACAATATGCGCATCTAGTAGAATAACCCGTAAATGTCAATGTTATTCAACGTTATGTGGGTTTTAGCTCCAAACACTCAGGATATTAAATGCTCTCAATATGTTGTTTAATCTAGTCATTCGATTTTCAGGTAGGGTTTTAAAGGTCAACCATTTCTGGGATACATTTTGAAAATGTATTTGTTTTAGTTCTAATAATCCCGTTCCTTCGGAACAATTTCAAAGGACCCAGACAAATCGGCCTATGAGTGAGTATAATCAGGTCGTATCTTATAAAGGTGTAGTGGCTTCTTGATGCTTAATACATAAGCTTACAATTTTTAGACAGAACCATGTTACTGCTGGCGGTCGTAATCCTGGTACGGTGTCTTTATGAACCAACTTGCTCTCGTGGATTTATTGTAGGAACTAAAATTACCAATAACAGAAACATGCACCTTTTGAATAACACACACATTGTAGTATTGCATTTTTGCAGATTGTGATCTCCTGGAACTCGGCGACGAAGTATTTCTTCAATAACAGTAATGTTAATACTCACACGACGAAGTACTTCACAAATGATCTTGTTAACAACAGCCATATAGTGTCCTAATTCATTACCGTCGATACTCTTACTCAATGCTCAGATCTTGTTTTTTTTTTGCGACCTCAATTGTTAAAAGGGACCAATTCGTAAACAAACCGATTATTCAAACTATTAACCTAAGAACTTCCTTTTACGTCGTTCAAATTGGATTTTTTTCAATGCCGATGTAGCAGTCAGTTTTCAGTAACTTCAATTTATGATCCAATGTCCGATGAACTTTTTTGCCTTAGTTTGTTGAAAACGCAAGGGTGTGCGTTCGTCATGCTCGTTGTGAAATAAATCACAATGCTATTTAACTAGGCGAATGAGTATGGATTTCTTTGCGCCTTAGACACCTTTTTGAGTAGATGGTTACGTTCTGTAAGGGGAATTGCACCTTGCAAGGGATAGGATTTGTGTCACATCTTTCAAAATGTCTGTGTGGGCCTTTAATCATGCAAGGATCACCAAACAATATTGGAATTTTTTTGGTAAATGTCATATTTTGAAGGCATCTATAAGAAACGGCGCCATTTAGCAAATAATCAAATTAATAACTGATACTAACAACATTATAAATAAAGTGATATTCACTCAAGATATGATTATCGTAACTTTCTCACAATTTTATGTTTTTTTAAGGTCCTTAATATGTATATTTGAACGATAAGACACAGAACATTTTCGTCCATTGTGATATGCGATACCCCCCCCCCTTTAAAGTGACTTTAAACTCAATGGAAGCTGATATTTTGTTTTTCGATAAGCTTTCACAGTTATTGCGCTGTGATCAATACAATAACATGTCAAGGTCACATGGATGATTGGAAATATACGTGGCATTGACATTAACAATACCATCGCCATACTGTATAAGAACTACTTAAGAAGTCACGTACGAACGTCTGCAGAATTAAAGTTGATCGTGATTTATTTGGAAGCTTAACTTTGGCTAGTGGCACTGACTATATGGCAATCCGATCATCAATGGATGGTTTACGTTATGAATTCCCCAGTTGCAGTCAGACTATAATAGAAAGTATTATCCTCATGGCTTTATTCTAGGAGCTTAGCCTAAAAATGGTCCAACCCATAATTAACCAATTTACTTATGGTAAAGTGTAGGCGTTTGTTTAGGTCTCTTAATATTTACCTCTCTGGCTACGATTCGTCAACGAGAGTATGGCAGCAGCTGACACGAGTAGTTGCTTCATCATGCGTGGATAGAGTTTCAAGTTCTAAATTACAAAATTACAGGATTATTGCGGACGCAACGTAGACTTCTTGTCATTTCTAGCTTGTTAATAAACCCAGCCATTAAGAACAGCTCAAAATTGTCACCTCACTTGGTACGAAACTGCAAGAGTTGAAAGAGTGAATATAAGGACAATTTCATAAGTTATATTTATAAGATGTTAATTAAGATGCCAAATAGCCACAGAGGTATATGAAAACAAGTCACTGAGTTAATATAGGCAACGAAGCACTGTAAAGTCAACCAAAAATACTCTACAATATCGATCTGTATGGTCTCTAGCCAATCGGGGCCAAAATGCTCAGGGCATATTAACGAAACGCGAATACATTTTCCAAGGATGGATAAAATCTCCATATTTGACTTAAGGAAAAACCGGTTCGAGCATGTTTGAAAGGGTTGATGGACAAAAGAACAGAAAAAGAAAACAAACAACAAACAAAAGTTTTGCAACTAGCTTTCTGTCAACTTATGACCCATAGGGAAGCACGCTTGGATTTGCTGTTGAGATGACAAAGAATACTAATCGTAACGCATCTTGAAAAAGGCATTTTCGGCTTAGCCACTTCAAGCGTGATTTTCTACATTGGTAAGCATTTCATTATGAAAAAAAAAAATGTTTTAAAAATATAAAGCCCGTTTTACTTGAAATCTGTACGCTCTGAAGGGAATGGGCGTTCTGTACCTCAACCTTAAACGAACATATCCCTGCTACTGCGGGGATATGTGAGTTTAGGTTTGAGGTAATATAACCGTTTTGGTCGATCAGCTATGATGTTACTTCACGTAAGTATATCAATTGCTATAATGAACAAGCGATATTCTGAATAGAATGGATGTTAAATCTATGTCATAAAAAAAAATCACCGAATTTAAAAAGTATTGGTCTTAACTCAATTTTTTACTTAGACACGTATTTAACAAAAAGGAAAAGAGTAGGTAAAGTAGTCTCTTAGGGCAGCGCTAGGTACTTCTACATATGTCCTGAGCATATCACATAGATGGAGATATGCAGAAAGACCGGTGTCTGCAAACCGATTAAAGACGCATTCCTTGAGGTTTACTTTCGTCATCTGTGTCACAATGCCTAACTAGGAGACAAATTTTAATTTTGTTATGTTATTAATTAGTGAAGGGTTGCTTAAAATCCAAGAATTAGCGGTTACATTAATTCCCTGCTTCTTGTATTCATGCAAAGTCATACCCAGATAGATGAAGTATTTCCCAATCGAGCGTACTGCCAAGATACCTATAGACAATATCTTAAATTATAGGTCCAATTCACAGAGTCACTCTTTGGTAATTGATGACAAAAGTTTTAAATGAGAATCCGTCAATTTTCTAACATATTAATCACATCCCATGCGGACGGTACAGGCCATTTTTTTAGATTTAATTACTTGTTAACTGCCATGTATTTGCTTAAACGATAACAAAGAGTGAGGTATATTACTAGACTGAATATGCAGCGTTCTCTTGCATACAAATACAAAATGTGAAACAAATACAATTTTTCAACAAATTACCGTGGAGTGTGGGATTTGTTTAGGTTGTTTATACATGACGAACAGAGAGTGAAATGTGGCATAAAAAATTATACAAAGTCAAAAAACGATAATTAGAATTCTTAAAGCGCCATTCCTGTTGATGGGATTATGTTGTTTATACCAAGCGTTTAAATAACCTATAATGTGTTTGGTAACATAATTGCCACCTAGTTAAGTTGGTCTTAAAGTCAGTATGTATGGTATAGCAAGTAGTTCAAGAGTGGAGCCTTGAAATGTTGGTGACAACAAAGTAACAACCGACTAAGTGATTCTGATTTTGTTGGCGCGAGTCAGGTCAGTGCTTATTTACGTTAAAAAGTATTACAAGACCCGATTTTTATGAGGTGGCACTCTTAAATTAATCGTTAAACGTATAGCCTTAATGATACTACCATAGACTTAAGTAAATAGTGGAAATGAAAATAAAAGTAAGGCGTTTATGGGACACATAGTCTCTGATCTAGTCTTACAAAAACACAACTATAGAGTTGTTGATTAAAAAAAAAGAACCACTATTTCTTTTGTTGCGTTTTCTTGGTGGTTTGTGTAAATAAGTGAAGACAACTAATATTTGTGCCTTTAATCGCTTGTGGCGTGAAAGTTGTAATAGTGGTAAAGCCACCAACTGAAATCGCGCTTGTGACGAACCTGATTGTGTGATTTCGTTTTTTAATAGCGATAACATTTTAATGGGTAGAGCAATCGAAATAATTTTAATTATTATTCATATTAATTAGTGCTTTGTATTTGATAAGAAATTCATTTTTGGAGGGGGGTTGCTTTGGTTACGGAAATGCGCTTTTTAAAACTGCAAAATTTATGTCTTGTAGCAAATCATACGTAATACATATTTTCTTGACGCGTGACACACTTTACGAGGATACGATATACGAGTATATGCATACTGCCAAAATGGCTTTAAATTGAAAAGGTAAAAACGGAAAATAGTCACTGCTAAATTAGCAAATTCACCATACGTCGACAACAGGATGAAAATGGAATATAAACATGTAATAAATACTAAAATGTGTGTTTCACAGAGCAAACATTAGCATACCATATTGCATTAATTTTGTATCTAAAGAAAACCAAATCGCGCATATACGGCCTTGTTTTAATTATTGATATGCAACAATTTTTAAAATTGCTTGCATTTTACTAAAAAAGAATACACTCATTTATAGTAGATTCCAGGGGCGCTAGCTGATACTCATGCATATTAAGACGGGTAGGAGGGTAAATATTAAATGATGGAGCTGGTTAGTAGGCACTGTATAAAGTCTGTTTCTTTAATGTCTATGGACCTTTTTGAAAGTATACAGCGTGAGTTTAGTTCCAGTTAAAAGATTAACCCTCGTCCGAGGGGGGTACTCCCCCTAACGGATGATTCCCTGTCACACAGACACGCAAACGAATGTAATTGTAAGTTCATCCGTTGCGGTCATTTTAGCGAAAAAAAAAATGGAGGTCAAGGGAGTCAGGGTGTCCCGTCAAAAAGCCGGAAGGTAGGGGGTGGTAGCCACCTGCCTATACTTCACTGTGTACAATCCCCCCAAATGGTACTTATGTTACTTATGATGCTACTGTTAGCAAATTCTGACAATATTTGTATTTTTTTTTACTTGGCACCCATCATGTAAACGAGTGAAAATTTCACTCTCTAAAAGAGTGAAACTCTTGTAAACCACTCCAAAATGAGTGTTTTGTACTCAAAAAAGTGGATTTGCACTCAAAAAGGGTGAAAATTATTCCAATTAGAGCGGATTTCCACTCGTTTTCATGTTGTCCTTCGTTTAACTCCTCAAAAGGTTGTCCTTTGTTTAACTCCTCAAAAAAGGGCCATGTTAGGAGCATCCGTATCATGGATACACGCGGCCACCGGATCAGCTTACTCAGTTGAATAAATCAGCAAGCATTTGGGACGTCATCTCTAAAGCCACTGACTAAAGTGCTATAATGTAAATGCGATGGCCCATCCCGGGGGGGGGGGCACTGTATTCAAAGTTTGATTGATGCGTGAACAAAGAAAACGCGTAAAAGGTTCTCTTTTTTCCAGCAAGCGATGACGCGCGTACATTGATTACTGTTGTCAAAAACCAGCAAAATATGGAAAAAAAAAGGTATGTTTTTTTCGTAACCCCCCCGAAATTGTGATGTACGCGGATCAAATTCATAAAAATATTGTAATTTGAGTACAGCAACAAGAAAAGCCAGATAATAAGAGTATTATATTATCACAACCATGCATTGCTTACTTGTTTAATGTAGTAAAAACTTACAAAAGACTTGTTTATGGTTGCAAAACAGACAAAAATGCTTGTTTAGGTAATTTTTTTTAGTCGGTGGAACTATTGCTTAGGTGCATTTTTCGAAGTTTCCATGTCAAGCATCATATCCACCTTTGAATACAACTGCCGCCCCCCCCGGGGGCCATCTAAAAGGGTTGGATGGGCTGTATAACATATTTGGTACGTTTAATTTGTCAATTTGTCAATGGAATCTAACCGACACACTTTCGCATTTCAGATGCGGGATCAATGAACGCGCGTACTCTACATCAAAGACTGAAGGATTACATCTTATGAATAGCATTCCGAGTTTCAAACTCAAAACAAGCAGGTGAGGCCATGCAAAAATGTCGGCCTCGTTCCACGCCACATAAAATCCTGTTTTGGATAAGCGTTACCCTCAGAATAATGGAATCGCGAAAACTTTTAAACGAATAAAGCACACTAAACGGTTGCCAGGGTCGCTGAAATCTACCACAGTACTTTGTATTTTTTTAAAGTCACGAACTCCTTATCATGTGATGAAAAACGTTTTCAGTACTGTGTTTCGCGCCACTTTTAGTTAAGCGGTCCATTAATGTACGTGACAAAGGAAGCGAGAATACATTTTCGTAATATATGTCTACCTGAAAGAACGTGTTAATGAAGATTTTCCCAAGGTATGTAAAAGCCTTTCTTGTTTCATTCTTTTTAAGCATTAGGAAAAGGTGGGGATTTTTTTATTTGGGGGGTGGAGTTTTAAGTATTTTTTGTTTCACATATTACCATTACACACCAGAAAGACAAATGCGGAAGTTTCCTAAAAATGTGTTAATTCTTATAATTATTAGTCACACCCTGAAATTTAAATTTGGAGTAAATGGTGGTCATTATGTATTCAAAAAGTAGTACCCTATTAAAGTCACATGGGTACCCATCAGTGTTGTGTGATTACTGGTTGGTTTCAGAGTGTGATTGAAAACCAGTGTGCTTAGACCAAGGAATTTGAGGTTTCCATACCAAAAAGGATTTAAAGCGTAATGTCTAAGTATTTACCAGTGCAAAATACGTTATTGTAGATTGATTTTCTTGCATTAAAAGCGCTTAGATTTGGTCCATTGTGGACCGTAATGTTTGACCACCTTGGTGAATATTCTTTTAGATTTGTACCCTGGACTAAATGGGTTTGAAAGTTAATCAAGGTCACGTTAAAGGTTATACATTCGTTTCGTTTGCCCCCCTTTAGTGTGTATATCTTATATTAATGTTAAAACAATAACACGTGCAGGAAATCTTCCACCTGAAATGATACTAAATTGCTTTGAATGATGATATTGAGCTAAGATTCAAACTTAGTAATCGCAATCGATAAGTATTCAACAAAGGAAAAAGAACATAGGATTGATTTTCCATAAGAAGAAGATTTGCTAATAGTTCATATTTGGTGGTAATAAAATTGTTAGCAGTAGATGATGCGATTTCATTCCATTTTACGAAATTCGTCTTAAATTAATTGCAATGTCCTGTCTGTGATTTGGTACAGCTTAAAGGGGCATTTCGTGATCCACAACCTCGTCCCCCCAACTTACCTAAAAAAATGAGATTTTTATATCATATGAATCGTTAGCCTTAGTAATCCGCTTGTACCTAATATGACTTCCAAATTCGATTGTATCTGTAAGAAATTTGCAATTTTGTATTTCTGTCCGTAAACGGACAGAAATTACAGTACAGTAGCCTATGTGACCGTGGGAAACAAACAATTGCTCATAACACAAAACCGCAAGATCGGAATCAACTCAAATTTTGTGAAAAAGCTTTTCTCAGGGATATCTAGTAAACAATGAATAAAACAGGAGGTACTGAAATCACGAAATGTACTTTTAAGGTCTGTATGATGAAGATATACGATTTCTTAAGGGGCCACAATGGCCAAATATATTCGGACATAACGAAAAAGACACTTACTGAAATCACTTCCACAAATTTGAAAAACATGGGTGTTTATTTTGTAAAAAGAGAAAAGGAACTAATATTATTTTCCTTGTAAGCTTCACTTCTCAACCATGGATGCTTCAGTTTCAGTTTTCAGTTTCAGTTTATTTGCCAAAATACATATGAAAAAGATAAACATTACAGTATTTATTGGTGGGTTGACCAAAAGAGAGCAAAGCTCGTGCAAGGTTTGGCCACCCAAACATTTCTGCCAGCATTAATATCAAACTTGAAAAGCATGCAGTCATCAGCTTACTATCCATTGCTATTGTATATGTGCTAAATCTGGCTAATTCGACTTTTACTTGTCAGATGTTTTCCTCCATGTTGATTTCGGTAGAACATTTACTGATTTTAGTGAAAACTAACCAGCAGCTAAATGGTTTGTAGACGGTGGAGCCAGCTTACTGTTGATTGATTGGGGTTTGAGAATTGTTACGTAACGTGATCTGCAGTCTGTGATGGAGAACCACATTGGCAAGCTGGAGATGGCCGCAGCCCCCTTCGGTGCATATTGCTGTTGAAGCGACCGACTCCTGTGCGAATCCGGTTTAAGGTGACCCATTCCTTGCGTGGAAGATTGTTACCAGGTGGTAGCTCTGTCATAGGTCTTGTCTTGAAGGCAGTATTCCATGTCTTTAAGATGTTGAATGGGGGAACTGGAGAGTTTTTAGCAGCGTGTCGGCAGAAAGGTTGACGAGACACAGTCTCTGTCTGTTGAGCTGGTGTGATTCTTTGACAGTGTTATGCAACAGGTGCTTGTTGTCCACCAGAGCCTTATTCACCAGTTTGTGCGTGTGGCGTTCTCTCCGAAGCACTGCAGGTGCAATGCCTGAAAGCACTGGTAGAAACTCAGATGGAGTGGGACAGAGGTAACCAGTAATGGTTCTCAAGGTCTCGTTGAGTACTGTGTCCAGCTTCTTTGTGTGAAAGCTGTTGATTTGAAGGTGGCGATGAGCCTCTTTGGTGTTGAGATGGAAGGCAGTAGCAGTGGTCTTGGCTTCGCTCAGCTTCAGTCTGCAGGTCTTGAGATATGCTGCAAGTAGGGCCATATCTGCAGTAAGTGTACTTTCTACTTCTGTCCGGCTGCTGTCCGAGTGGGGAAGGGCAAGATCGTCGGCGTAGCCATATTGTCTAGATGTTGTTTGAGGTAAATCGCAGTTATACAAGTTGAACAGCATGGGAGCCAGTACAGCTCCTTGTGGTACTCGATCCTCAGACGACGCAAACGATTACTCTGCCCATGACTGGTCTTGAGAATAAAGCTACGGTTTGCAAGCATGTTACATATGAATTGTACAAGGTTACGATCCGGGATGATCCTGAGAAACTTGAGTGTCAGGCCTTGAAACACGGTGTCGTATGCTGCAGTAAGGTCCACCAAGATGACGCCTGTCTTACGACGCTTTTCAAAGCTTTCCTCAATATCATTTGTGAGTTTTACAATCTGGTGGACAGTGCTCCGGCCACGGCGAAATCCTGCTTGTTCGTCAGGCAAATGGGGTCCGACGACGGGCTTCAGCCGGGCCAGGTTCATCCTGTCAATGAGTTTGCAGGAAACACACAGTAGTGATATTGGGCGGTAGTTCTTAGGGTTGTCGACAGCCTCCCTTGTTTGGCTTGGGGATTGCGATGATAGTAGCCTCCTCCAGATCTTTGGTAAGGAATGGTTGGTAAGGCAGCATGTGCAGTACTCCTGAAGCCATTCAGGACATCGTGGGCCGCATTACAAGATCTTTCAGCCTTTGTAAGACTCCACTTCTTTTGCATCGACAAGGAATTCCAGTGATGAAGGTGTCTGTGTTTTCTGGCAATAGCCATCATTTGGGTTATGTCCATTGAAACGTGTATCATTATGCATTTACCAAGCTCTACAAAGGAACAGTAGTAGGAGGATATGTTTTGCACATGAGTATATATAGAATAGTGCACGATTCAAACTGTTCACAATATCAATGTCATATTGCTACATTCAGCAAGGGGTGTTAGGCAGGACTTTATTATTCTGGACGATATTTGAAACTTCCCGTTCCAATATCACAGATCTTCAGAACATCCAAATTTTTGGTTTCACTAACACATAACAGAATAGTACTTAGCCTGGCCGAACTCAATATTGATGGTCATCCAATCCAGATCAGACGATGGCGGTCAAGCTTTGTAAAGCAACACAACTAATCAAAATAATAATAAATACAGACTGCAAACCATAAAAGTCGTATCTGCGCAGATACGACTTTGTTGCACTCACGATATCTTCGTGTCATTAATGCAACATATAAAAGTTGTTTCACACAAAGTTATATCCACGACCTTATTGCACTTACGTCTATTCAGGTTATTGTGCACCAAAGACATATCTACATTCAATAAGACATAATCAGGTAATTACTCTACAAAGATCCAAGATCTACACTTAAAAATACGTTAAATTATACACATTTACCTACTTGTCCAGATTCCGTTAAAACCAAATTTCGTCAAAATATTTTTTTAAATCACGTGACGATATTATTTGAAGTTATGGTGTAAACTACAAATTAAAGAACTGGTCCGATAGCTTGTGTTAGCTTTTCTTTTCTGTTATTCTCTGCTATCCTCTTCTTTTTTATTAAAGGTGATTAACCGACATTTCAAATCACGGACTGTCGAGTTATATGAAAACTTCAAGATGTTGTTTTGAAGTAGGGGTATATAAGAAAATAAAAATAGTGACCGAAATGAAAACACGCTCGGTATATATGAGTCGACGGCATTTGAATGTGCCTTAGATATGTGAATAAAGTCCTTTTGAACACGATTGCTTTTGTATTGGCTCGACCTAAATTACCTAGAGCATTGCCGATAGAGCGTGAGCCTTTGCCTGATGAATTTCGTGCACTATTTACCTCGGTATTGCCTATCTATTCATTGTTAATGTATCAAGCAGCCTTTGCCGTTGCTTCTCCGGGTTGGACTTTGTGCATTGTATGTTCAGGCAAGGTTGTTTTTTTGTTCCCTGACACACAATTCCCGTTGGCCCTATAACACTACGTGCAGTCCACGCAACCACACTGACCAGTGTTTCGTTGAAAGCAAGAGCGGCCAACTTCTAGTGTCTAATTGTAAATCAAACGGCTGACCTTACTGGCGGACGTTGGCGGTAGTTAGCGTGTAATTATCTTCTAATGTCCAGCGTCTGAACACAATCGCGTGTCCAAAATAGATAGAGTTATTTTAATTAAAACATGTTAAACGACCGGGATTTTTTTTAGTAGATGTTCAAAGTTACGTCATTACAACTTGTTGTTTCTAACTCATATCTGTTCCTGTTATCTGGCGTCGGAAGTATCTGTTTTTAATTGAATCGGGGGATTTGTATCTTCTCTTCCTTGCCACAATCTGCTAATACTATCGTATACGTGTCTAGTATGAGTTACAAGAGTCTATTTAAAAGTCTTACGAATGACCGGTTCACTGAGAAGTTTTACGTAAATGAAGAATTTCAATATGTTTATCAATGAGCTCGGTCTCGTAGCCAGAGAGGCCGAGGGTGAACGCATCAATCAGGAAGCCTTGCACTCCCATGAGAAAAAATGCTTGCTTTCGACTTTAAGGCTACACCCTGTCCTTCTTAAATTCCGCCTAGATTTAAACACTTGTTCACACATCCCCCCAAATTGAACATATCTATTTTACGCCACTACGTTAGTGGAATACAAATCGAATGACCAGTACTGATAGAATAGGACTTAAACCAGCTCACATGGGAATGTAGAGTTTCACGCCAAGCCATGGGAATAGCTAGGTTCCACTTAAAACACGCGATGTGAATTTGAAGCGTTTGTGTTCAAACTGTTTCCTTTAGCAACGTATATGTTTTTTAATGGATATGTGCTGGATGAAAGGAAAGGAAATCTTTCCACTTGGCGTCAGTTCATTACATCGAGTCAATGTGCCAAAATCCATAAATAATATTGTTGTGGGGCACTGTTAAACTTAACATTCATGACCTGAGAAAAAATGAGTAAGTGCAATTATTGCACTCCTCGTAAGTTCGTGGTCCATCTAATTGTAGAATCATACACTGAATGGTGCGGTACAGGAAAAGTGCAATGTTTGTTAGTGGTAGCATGTTAGTTACAGTATATTATTAAAAATTTTTTATTTGATTTTAAGAAAACCTAAAAATTTTCAGATATTAAATTTCTAGAAACTCAAAATCCCCATTTCCGTACAACGGAATGAAATAAATGATTTTTCCCTGTGGAATACATTTGGCCTGCCTGAAGATAATTTCCACCAATCGTAACTTTTTGTGCATCTTTTAAAGTTTCTTTATGAAGTTAATCTGTTTTGGAAGAATTTAAAATATGTCAAACAATTCTTTCACACCGATTTTTCACTCATGCATAAAAGTGGCGCAAACTCGATCTTTGTTTTCCGCAGTAATCCAGAGTTATCTCTCGATTAAAAACAAACAATGAGATGAAACCAAAATATTGGAAGCCTTTTTTTTTCTGTGATGCACAAAACACCAACCCTTCAATGTTATGATTTAATAATGGAAAAAAAAATTTCCATTTTTTAGACATGGTGTAGAAGTTGTTCGGATACACAAATCATAATCTCCCATTACATCCGACAGCTCTTTCTCAAGTTGAAATTACAATCCTTCAATCCTTGCATGCTAATAAGCTGTCCTGGCTTGTGATGGTTTGACTTGAGTGCGGCCCTTCGATACCACTACATCGATACCACTGACCATGGTATTTTGATTAAAAAAGCTTGAAACCAGTTTTGGTATCACAGATACTACTATTTTTGCCTTATTAGATCATCTCTCACCGACATACAAGTACCCGAGTAGTGGTGACCATGAAATGTCCAAGCAACATCAATATTTTCACTACTCTGTTTTCCTCAGGCTCCATTGTAGGTCCCCGCAAGGTTTCATAATGTACACTCATTCAGTCGGTGACGTTATTAGGGATCATGATGTTAAAGGTGCAACGACATATTTTTTGGAGGCATCCCAATACTGTGTCATAATAGTAATTTCTATGATTAAGACCAAACCCAGTAAATTTGTTACCATTGTAATTTGGCTACAGAAATTTCTCAAAAAAGAGAAAAGATTATTTTATATGGCTGTATATTCATATAAAAATATAGGCTGAATTTAGTATTTGCTCCTATACGAACTTAGAACCCAATTTTCCAAATTTTTAATACCAAAGAAACATTTCTCAGCTTTATTCCTTTCAGATGGGATATATTTGTGGAAATCTTTAACATCATGCAAAATCAGTAACTTTTGATTTTTTTAGGGACACCGTGTATATGTGAAATTCTCTCGTTGCACCTGTTAAATTTCACTTGTATGCTGATGATACTCAGCTTTTCTGCGAGTTTACTCTAAAGATTCCAGGTGATTTGTGAGCATGCTCTTAAAAAATTGTCAAGTACTGTCCTAACTAAACCCTTGGTGTCAAAAAAAACGCTGCAGATAATCAAGAGAAGACGAATTGATTGTCTTTTCCACACCCCTTTTTTTGAAAATCTGGCTCCAATACAGTTAGATCTGTTTTTGGCTGACACCTCATTTCCTGTCATCTTGTGTGTGTAAAGAAGCTGAAGCTTGGGGTAATGTTTGATTCCATGAGAGTGCCACTACCTAAACGAGTGTCAATTAACATGTTCGTAATTATGTGGCGTATTCGTCGTAAGGTTGCATCAGTTTTGATGCTTCAAATTATTACTGTGGCGGATCCTGGGTCTTTTCTTTCCTTCCCGCCTTGACTAAGACGCCAATTCATTACTATATAGTAACACTTTTTTCTCGTCACAAGGATCCCCACGCCTTTGCAAAATAAAGCTGCCGCGCTTGGTGTTCGCATCGGTCGTGACCAGTGAGAGTTCGTCACAACGTTTTACCACTCTTCATTGGTTGCTTGTAACATATATAAAAATCCTTCTGATCATGTGGGTATAAGTCCTTTCAAGGACAGCTCCATCATTCCTTGCGGAGTGTCTAAGATTTGTTCCATGTGTTGATAAGTAATTCTAAAGACGAAAGGCTATAGACGGTCTTCTTCTGAATGTTACAACCGGCTTGTTAATGCCTCGTACCAAGCGTAGATGTTGGTGACAGATCATTTAACGGAATTGGTCCTAGGCTGTGGAACAAGCTTCCTGTTAGAGAGGCACCTTCCACCGATGTCTTTAAACGGCTCCTTAAAACATACTTATTTCCTTATGTTTAAAAAACTATGTTAACAGTGACTGTTTTTTTGTTAATTTTCATGATTTTTGCTGTGTGTCCTGTTGTATATTAATTTCGTATTTTTAGTATTTGTTGTAAGGCGGCTGGGCGCTCTGTAGAGCGCCATAGTGCCATACTGATAAGCTTCCAGAAAGGAATAGTCATCTCAGCTGGGGGGGGGGGGGGGGGGGGGAGGTAGCCCCCCGCAAG
Organism: Ophioderma brevispina; assembly: GCA_023653785.1. NCBI lineage: Eukaryota > Metazoa > Echinodermata > Ophiuroidea > Amphilepidida > Ophiodermatidae > Ophioderma > Ophioderma brevispina. The sequence continues at coordinate 62,589 of JAMKCH010079813.1, forward strand.
ACACAACGCGCTCGATGCTCCGCTTCGTACGCCTTGCCTTACTGGTATCCTTGTTATTGATTATGATTGTTGACCACACAAATCGGAGGATTTGACTTTTTTATTGAATCTAATACTTTGAACAGCAAAGCATTTAATGTCAAATATCGGCCGGGTACCCCTGTATGTTTATCGCCTGTGTTAAAGAATTTCTAAAACGTGCTTTCAAATTATGTGAAAACAGTCCGAATAAAGTTTACAGGATCTTACTTTTGTATTTAGACAAATATTAAACTCGGGGAATTAATTTTGTTTTGTCATGGGTCACTTTCATTTAGATTATCATTTTTTAGTATCAGAAATATGATTTTGAATTGACCTGGTTATGGACCTAAACCTTAGTGGCAACGAATGAACCTACATTGACGCCACCACCTAAAAGTACTACCATTTCCCATTGCAATGGTAATGACCCTGTAGAATATGCAGTAGAGAAGAGAAATGCTTCGCTTCTAACATTTGCATTTATATCGATTCCATTGAAGTGATATGATTCTAATTAACTAATACAAGCGCCGAACATTTTGTAATCGTGTGATGAAGGGATTTTTGTTCAGAATATATCAAACGCAAAATCCAACCCACCTCGCGCGCTGCGCGAACACACACACAACACACACACACACAAACCCCAACACATATGTGTGAGTTATTTCTATAAATGTTAATTCACTTTCTAATGTAAATTGCTATAAACAAGATATATATAATAAGACAATAGTAACAAGAAGACCAATTTGTGACCTTGAAATTCAAACATGATTTTTCTTCAGTTTTAGATGGAAATAATACTAAGCTTACAGATGTAGGTGTCCTTACGTCATCAATATCTTTAGTGCCTTTCAGAAGTTAACCGTCTTAATTCATCACACAGCTCTGACGAGAAACACTAGTAGGGCACATAATACATATTTTCCTTTTCATGTCTTATATTATTTACGTTTATCTCCATTTTTAAACTACGACATTTTATTATCAACAACATTAGCAATTTACGCGGACGTGTTTCCTCAACACTGTGTACCACTTTATACTTTTTATTTAGCCTTTTATTTAGCTTATTTGTAGCATTGGAAAATTGAGAGCAAGAAAATGTACCATGTGGAAGGGCTTATATAAGTAGGGTGAATTACAAGGTGCAACATATCACCACGTCTCATAGGGCCTCACATAAGCGCTGAATGAACTTTTACGACGGGTAGTTAATCTTCTTCCCCATTTTGCAATACGGTGCCGCCAACGATTGCTTCGGAAAGGCGATGTTTTCCCGATGCATTATGGGAACGTCGACATCCAGCGCCCGCGTAATGCAAATATACACAGGAACACGTCATGATCATTTAGTTTGTCAATATAATGGTCGTATGTGTGCCACTGCACACTAAAAAGATTACCAAAGTTAAGTAAATCGTGCTTTTTGCGACACACGAAATAATTCGTTGAGCTGTTTCAATAACAGACACGTGTGCCGCAACGGATTAGAGCACAGGGACTCATGATCATAAGTAAATTGTATCGTGAGTTCGAGCCCGCTGATTGGTCAAACGTGTTTGGTCCTTGGCCAAGACACTTAATCGCAATTCATCGTTGACCCAGCGAAATATGGGAGATGTTGGGGATATTACAATCTAAATGGGGGCTGATAGGCATGTGCGCTTGTAAGGCATGTCTTAGAGCAGCCTCCTAGAAGAATGATTGGACGATTTTCCTATCGGCAGCGTAATATAATAATTGTTACAGCGCGTTGATTACCACTTGTGTAAGAAGGCGCTTTATATAATGGCCTGCATATTATTATTATTAATAATAATCATCAGACACTTGAGCGGGTAATCCAATGGAAGTTGAACGGCGATGTTGACCCTTGCGGGAAAAAAAATCCGTGGATAAAATGAAATTGCATTTTCAGAGTGTATTAATTTGTATGGATGACCTGCTTGTCTTCGTGAATAAAGGGCGCTTGAGTTTTGGGTTTATTAGACACAGGTAGGTGTGTTCATCTTACTTGCAAATTCGATCGTAATTTTGTATTTTTGTTTAATGTCAACACGAAGGCTGGGGGTTCTGTTATACTAGGACATTGTTAATAACATGAAACATTCCAAACGCCCCCCGGTCAAACTAAACTGAATTTTGAAACTAATCTTTCTCGAGAGTATGTAGTGAACCATCAACCAAAGTGGATGGTGCTATGATCACGAAATCACCTTTAACAATGTCGTCTTTTTTATCGCACAACCCAAAAAAATAACAATAAATCAGTTTTAGCATGTAGTGATGTTGATATTTGTTCCAAAAAAACTCGTATTTAGAATTATCAAGACGACATTTACACATTGAAGTTGGTGTATGACAAAATGGTCATGTACCTTGTATCCGCGAACTGTTTTCGAAACGGATATTTTAGCTTTTAGGTTGTGTAGATTTACTATCTCATAACTTTCTTTATGAACCATGCACTTCTGTCACATTTTTAACATAAAGCATTTAAACATTATGTCAATTAATATCTTGAAAATGATGTTGTGCCCTATGTATCATTGGCAACATTGATTGCATTCCTCACTCCGTTAGACAAATATCACATGTCATTAACTCCTGTTAAATGTTCCGTATGTGTCATCTAACATTGTTCCATGGGGAAGAGTTTCTAAAACTGAAGAACGAAGGGGAAACCCCAAGGTCGACCTTTTTACAAATGTATGCATTAATTTGATTTATAAAAGTTGTAAGTAGTGATGCACATTGCAATGAATATGTAATAAAAACAAACAAACAAATATCTTGGCAGTCACGGGGTTGAACTACAATGAAAAAACATGATGGTAAAAGTGATGTTTGCGGGTAGTTTTAAATTTATGAACGTATCCTAAAATGATTAATCAGTTATTCGTATAATGTTTCCTTCCTTCCATCCCTTTCCTTCACTTATATTTTTTTAAGTGTATGAAATCAACGAAAAGAGAGGAGATTTAACGAAGTAGTCCTTATTGTCATTTGCATCGATAATCATACCAATATCGACATTAGTAATAAAATATGTGTTTCTATTAATGACTAATATTTTGTTTGTAATAATTTCTAGATTAATTAAGTCTAAACTTCAAAAACGTGTTTAAAAACCTGTTTAAGGCAAGTTAGTCTGAAGCTAACATGGATATGTTGGGTCGGTCTTATCTTGAAATATAAAATAAAAAACTGGGACTAATCTACTACTATCTATATATAGGTATGTTCATCCCAGATCAGAATTAACATTTGTCTAACCTTGATTACTGCGGAATTGGCTGTCTCAAAAGCAATGGGCAAATCAATTGCCAATCAAATTATGGGTGACTTCATAACAAAAATCAAACTGATGAAGATGGATCTGGGAATTTATCATCTCAAAGCTACCCAAAAAGAAATTCATCCTTTTTTAAGTTTCAGATACTCGCCTCATTATTAAAGGCCAACTAATAAAAATGTTTTATGGTAATTTCAGAATATGGTATATATGACCACCCATGGTTCGGGCACTCCCGGGCTGACTTCCCGTTTTGAACTTGTACAATGCAAAGTTAATCAGTAATTTTATGATTTGACCCAAAACAAATTGCAAAATAAACCATTTTGGTCTTAATATACTGTGAAATTGTCTCAAAAAAAATATTAACGTTTCCAACCAGTGGGAATGAAGAAAATAATGGGACAACATTTAGGTAAAGTCTAAAAATTATTCGAATTGATTTAAAGGTATAGCAATTTATCGGGCTACTCTAAGGTTTAAAAGAGTTATAGTTTTCCCTATCGGTGAGTTATAGTTTTAGTACAATAGGCACATAACAGATCAAAGTCATTATGGGGTGAAATTTACAGAATGGTCCAATTTTGATCTAACTGGTTGTAAATTGTTCATTTTGTCACGCTAGATAAGTAAATGTAAATAGATTCTTTGTTTGACTGTTCTATCTTCTTAGCGTGTCCACAAGTCATTAGTAATGGCGTGTGGTGGTGTCAGGATTTATTCAGCTGAGTAAGCAGGGGTTCGTCCGCGAAACTCAGTCGTAAATCTACGTGCATACTATGTCATGCCTGAGTGGATCAACTTATCCAAAGCACTGTGTAAATGGTATGAAAAGGTCTATTATGTAGGACATACGCATGAGTTAGTATACACGTAGGGTTACGCATGAGGTTCGCGAACGGACCCCTGATCCGGGGCCGCGTGTATCCATGATACGGACGCTCCTAACATGGCCCGCTTTTGAGACTGCGGGCGGAGTGGGAACAGTCAGGGGTTTACACCCTACTCTTATTCGACACTGACTGCGATGTACATGTACAGTTGTGACTCTCTATACACGGGGCTTATCGTCCCCTCCGAAGGACGGGATGCTTTCATGATTCATTTGCCCAATTCCAAGTGAACCACAGACGAGAGCTATTAATCAATAGCTTGTATTTAGATTAAATCCAGAAATTCGACGCTGACTGCGATGTATATGTACAGTTGTGACTCTCTGTACACGGGACCGACGGCTTTTCATTTTGTGAGTGTAGACCGCTTTCAGTTGCCATGATGTAAATGACTACAAACTATCCCACCCGCCAGTATCCCGTGTCATAACTTATATAGGCATATGTATGAAAAGTTAGACATAAGAAAAGCAAAACACTCGTCTAGTAATGCCCTGTCTCTTCCACGAAATCTTCGCGACCGAGTGTTTTAGACGTCAGCACAATACGCTGGAGGATCTCGGTTCGATCCAAGCGAAGGTACTTTGCTTTTCTTTCGGTGTTTCTCTGGCGCCTCCACGGATTGTTTACATTTTTTAATTAAAACAAATATTGAGCCTAACGTTGTTATCGCATTTATTACATACAACATACATACATACATACATACATACATACATACATGCATACATACTCATAACTACCTACATACATACATACAGACATACATAAATAAAGACATAAATACATGCATACTCTGACATCCATAACATACATACATACATACATACATTACCATACATCACATACACACACACATACATTACATACATACATACTACTACATACATACCATTTACATACATACATACATACATACCTACATACATACATACATACACCAGGCCATTTATAACCGCGCTATTACATTAAGACCACAGCGGGTGTGATGACCCACAGAATTACAAGCATATAATTTGAACAGGACAGGTGAGAAAAAGATTATGTGTGAAAGTACGGTTTTGAGGCAGTCTTGAAAACTAAAAAGTGATGCTGAGCGTATGTTCATTGCATAGAGTTCCCTGACGTGGTGCAGCAAAGGCAACAAAATTTCACAGCATAAGCAAGATTGCGTGGCAAGATTCTGTGTTCATTAAGTCTATCAGATGATGACGTTAGACCGGTGTCAAGCAGGTGAATAAAGTGACAGAATGGAAGCCATATAGATGGACTGAATCTTGAGGCATGTGTATACAGTAACCATGATTTTGTAAGTGATCCTGTTTTTGACAGTAACCAATGAAGTTCTGTAATATGAGGTGTGGGCATAGTCCACGTTTTCTTGGCACAGAAATATTTTTGGCAGCCCAATTTTGAAGTTTTGTAGGCGATCATATTGATTCATTTTGTGCCTAAGAGAACTGCTTTAGCATAATCCAGTCCTGGAGAGAATAAGTGCACGAACATTAATGTGCACGTTTCATTATCAAGAACGTTCCTTATCCGAGTGATGTTACGAAGGTGGTAAGTGAGATTGGTGCAAATACTTGTATATGTGGTGACATAGAGAAATTACAGTCAACCGCAACGCCCAAATTCCGCACGGTGTCAGACATTGGTTTGAGAGATTCACACCCTATGGCAAGGTGGATTCCACATGCAGCTTCCATTTATTGGGAGGTGATATGGCAAATGGAAACTTCCGTTTTGAAATCATTGAGTTTAAGCATGTGTTTCATAGTCATCCAGAGTTTTAAATTCACGGATGCGACGGAGAGTCTTGAGAGAGCTGTATCAATGGAATTTAAATCAGATGGAAGAAGTCCGGAACAACTGAACGTCATCAGCCAGACTGTGATATGAAATGCTATGCCTTCAAATGATACGACCAATCGGAATATGTATATTTTATAAGGATCCTGGGCCAACGATGGAGCCTTGTGGAAGGCCAAATTCCAGACGATTGATGAGAGAAAGTGTCGTTAAACAACTTTTGTGTCCGGAGTGAATAAATTTTATACCACTGGAGTGCAGTCCCCTTAAGACAACTTCATTTGCCATCCATTAATAAAATAATTGATGTAAGGTAATGGACTACCTTGAAATTAAATTGCCATTTGCATAGACCAAAATTCACATGTTTATATGCTTATTACATGTGAAAGGAATTTGAATGCAAAAAAAAAAAAATGGCGCCATGTTTGATTTTAAGGTACTGTGTTACAGTGTTTACAAATCTAAACACCTGAATTTTTATTTTTTCAAAATATATTTTTAAATACAACCCTCAAAATGGCGTTAACAGAACCGAGTTTTTTTTTTTATTTTTGTGGGATACAGTGCTGACATTTTGATAAATCCTGAAAATTGGCAATTTCAGGATTTTCATCAAAATACCATAAAAAAGAATCACATTTCTAATTCATATTGTTTAAAACTGGAGCAATATTTTTGAAAAAATGGCTCGTTCTAGCTTTCTCCGTGATAGATGAAGAGTGTGTCCAAAATGGTGGTTATAAATCGTGTCGTTTTCAGATTGGACACCGTAAACAACAAAAGATAACGTGTCAAAGAAAACAACCTTTAACACCTAAAAACCCTATTTTTGAATTATTATGCAATTATGGTTTCACATTTAAATTTTTAAATCATTAAAAAAAGAAAAAACCTAAAATTTCAATTTTAACTTCAATTGCAGAGTTTTTGCATCTAAAAACCTGGTTTTCTTTTTCAAGTTATGAATTTTTAGAGGAACGGTGTTAAATATTGTCCCTTGAAAAACCATAAAATACAGAAGAATTGGAACCATTACTCCGATTTATGTCAAATAAAGAGCAACTGAAAGATACAATTCTGCTGCTTGTCAAAAGCGGATTTCTAAACATGGTTGTTACCATTTCCACTGGTAGCCCCATTTACTTTATATAATTGTTAACCATATATAAAAGTAAATCTTACTGTATGGTTTTGCCTTTACCATGGATACGTCAACATTGGAATGCTAATTAGAGCCCTAATTACATTTATCTGCGATTTTTAAAAATCGGTCATACAGATTCAAAGTCGGACTCAAACAACCCATACTGTATTATATATTCCAGTAATAACGGTATCAGTTGAACTGACAACAATGGATACAGTAATCATGTATTCCGTTGAAATAACAACTCTACATAGATTGGAACAGTGTTAAACCATTACACAGATTGAGGTATCTTTACATACGACAAATGTTTTCCGCGAGAATGGTGCGTTTGAACCTCGAGGGTAAACAGGACGTGAGATTAGTTTCCAACGCTCCGGATTTATAAGCGACGCATTAAATACAAGGTCGCTCCATTAATTCCTCTAGTCAATTACAAACATCGATATAATCCGATTTAGAAGTATAATGACACAAGGTGCACCTTGAAGTTTAGAAGAAGGTACATTGCTCTCCTATCACACGTAGATGACCTATGTCCTACATTTTAGGAAGTTACGAGATCTGTTGAGTACGATTATTTAATTTCACGGACAACCTACCTTATCACGCACCAGGAAATCCATATTTTTTATGTTCAATATAATATGGTTTAGTTTGTCATCAGGTTTACGTCAGGAGTGAACATTTGCCCCAAAGGTTAATGTTCTGCACATGTTGCGTATGTTTCACTTCGATCTAGGAATGTTTATTAGTTATGCTATCCCTTCCCTTTAAATACAGGTGCATACACAGAAACGGGGGAAGGAAGGGTCCCCAATTCCGTTCCAAGCTTACCAGACTAGCAAGTATGAAAATTTGCCCCAATTACATTAATTGTCCCAAATTTAAGTTGAAGTGGTGGCAATTCTCAAAATCAAAATAAGTGTGTGCGTGGTGTGCAAGGGCGGCGCGCTCATATGTGTGCTTGTATACATATATCTTCGAGGACCAAACACAATGCAATGTTTCAAACCTTTGTCTTATGCCAGAAGAAGATTTAATCCTGGAATTGAACAAACCCTCATGCAGTGGTACTCAGTTCTTAATTGTGTGTACACAGCTCATCTATGTTTACCCTTCTAGCGGTTATGGATAACTGTCTGTGAGTTCAGAGTTCATATTTCCATAAATGCGCCATGGTTCAGTGACTATACATACCCTACTTGCACACAGTAGTGTGATAGTGACATTCCCCTGCTTTGCACATATGAGACTAGGCTAACCTAAGGTAGCTATGTAACAGTTTTCTGATTGGTTGGGTTCAGATTGCAAAATTTGCTTGACAAAATATTAAACTGTAGAAGGACTTCTATAGCCAATTATATCCAAAATAATACTTCCATGTTATAATATACAATTGTGGTACAGAAATTAATGTTTGTATGTATATTTTAACATGATAGCATGGAACTATTCATAGCAGACTAATATTTCAGGAGTGGTAAAACAAGCACAACTTGTGTACAGCCAATGTATGGAAGGTATTATACACAATAGTGATTGGCCTTTGCATAGATTAAGAAGTCCCTTTAAAGGGAAAGTATGGGCAAAATGAAGTTGGTTGATGTTCCATGCAATGTGATTTCTACTTCAAAATAAACCAGATGTATCAGAAAAAAGTAAATGAAACTGAATGTCTTTGTTTCACAATAAAGGTTGATCATTTATGCTGATGCCTTGCATAGTATTTATTAAAATCTAGTGTTTTACAAAACTCAATTTGTTGTTTCATTTCACAAATTGGCCACTTAAAATCAGAAGATGTCTTTTAAGATCGGCTGTTTTCTTTGTCTTCGGAAGTATAAAAATGCACTTTATCCGAACGAGACGCGATTGTTTGATCATAATTGTAGGTCTTGTTTACACTACAATGTCACGTTTTATACTGTATTCGATGAAAGATGTGTGGCATGAAATTTCTTTACATCGGAGTCAAAAAGTAGAGTTTTATACTAGTGAATACCCTTAGGCCCATAGAACACTTCCGTTGTTTCTTTGAGTCCGTAAATCCCGTTGTCTATCTTTTGAAACTGCTACAGGCCTGAGGACTGCGGGACACTCACTTCATCCCATAATTGTCACACCGACACGCAAGTGGTTATGAGTGGAAAATTGACAGGTTTCATGAGAAACTGAAAAGACATTCTTTCTCCTCCGTAGGGCCTATTTTGTATTGCTGTGCATGGCCAAAGGAGCTCAAAGAAATTAATAAGCATCATGTCTTAAAAAACTATGGATAAAGACGAAGGTGGCTTTTAAGTAACTCAATTTCACCGCGTTTTACCCAAGCACATTGTGCTCAGTTTTTTAGTTTATGAAATGTACGTGGCGGTTAGGTGCTTGGGATTCCTTCCGGGGATTTATGGTAAGTACTTACTTGTTTTCTGTTAGCTCAGAAGGAACGTTTTGTATCAAATGCCACCGTCATTACGGAAGTCTTATACCCAATAGATGTGCTTTCATGTAATGTCAATAGCTGAGGGTCAAGAACCTAAAGCAATTTCATTTCGAAGTACGTAAGTAGATAAAGAATGAAAACACCCTCCCCAATTTAATTGCTTGGGTAGGTTAGTATTACACCGTTATAACCTAGAAAGTATTCGAATACCCCAGATAATAATTTCCACTTAACTTTTGACCGTCATGGAATAAGATCTAGGTTTCCTTTACTTATGTTCGGGGACAGGCATGAATTTTTTAAATGATTAAATCTTTTCAGGATATTGATGTATGGAAAGATGATAATTTATTAGACTAATTTGACACCAAAATTGTGATTGTCGATTTTCTAAGTGAAGACGTCAAAATAAAGCTGACGGGGTTGTGCAGATCTCGATATGAGTGTCCATAGACTATGTGAACACTCAAGAGAATATGTGCCCCCACCACACAAAACATTGTAAAATTGAATCTTTTTGGTGCCCATATTGGTCAATTTATCCAATGCATCATTTTTTCTTCGACTGTGTAAAATTGAGGGTGTGAAAAAATTCCACATTAAGGGGTAAAAAATGAAATTAGGTAAGGGAAAATTTGCGTAAAATTTGCCACTTTCGGGCCCATTTAGGCCAATTTTTTGAGCGGCGAACAAAAGGAGTTATGGCCCAACCGGTAGCAAAAATGGCAGTGCTCCTGGATTCAACTAACAGGTTTTCTGGATGGCCCCAAAGCATTGAGTTTTCGTCAACCAAGTAAAGCGTTGTCCCCATCAAACGAATTTTTGGCTGTCTTTAATTACATTTTTCCCCAAAAATGCTTTTTTAGTGTTTTTTGGGTCAAAAAATTTCTATTTTTAGACTACGGTTATTATTAAACTAAAAGGTCACCCAAGCAACCAAGATTATTACTTTGAGTCCCTGGACATTTAACGGCACCAAAACCACACAAATAGTCATTATTATAATATGATATTTTGTTTTGCTATATAACAAAAACCAAACATAAAAAATACAGTTTGTACAGGTGAAAATGGCCACAGTTTTACATAGGACATAATTATCAGTCAAAGTTATAGCGCCCTCGCTCAGATGTGCCTGGTACTCTAACTATGTAAGATTTTCATTGAATCACCGTTGGATAAGAGGAAAATATGTTATTTGATGTTTAATCAACCGTATATTGGATTTTATCATGATGTTCATTATACATTCACCCTCCCACAGACATCTTACAACACCGTTCACCCATATACAATTTATATTTTATTTATTTCAATAACTATAAACTCTCCGTGTCAATTTGAGCGCGGCTGTGAGTTGCACAAAAATAGAGAAGAAAGAAACCTTACAGTCGCACATCCTTTTTTTTTTCCTGCAGAAGCGTCCCGCTGTTAAATCCGAACTCGGTCGTATGAAATTACACCTTTAAAGGAAACCGCCAAGCAGCTAGTGTTGAAGGTCCTGCTTGGACATTACCCAAACCCCAAGAGTCATTAAATGTTGAAAAGTAGTTTGAAACTAAAATTGCACATCAATCATTATACCGTTTGACTAAACATTGCCGTATATATAACGCGTTGCCTATGTACATAGTAGCCACAGAAAGATGCAGATGGAAAAAGACGAAAACACAGACCTTTTTATTTATATTTATAAACATTCGGCATTCGCCAGGCAGAATCAAATATTGCATGCATTAAATTCAAGGGAGACCTCCAGAACAACGAGGGAAAAGATTTCTGGGAAGAAGTCCGATTTAGATGCAGACGGAACCGAAGAGGACGGACGGAGTATGGACGACAACCATCATATACGACAATGGCTCGACGGGGGATCGAACCCGGCCGCATTGGTGACAGGTGAGCGAATCGAATCACAATATATTACAAGATATGTTTGGTAACACCTTTAATACTATTATTCCACAAAGCAGGTAGTCATATTGGATAGTTATTCAACCGCATGAACATTGAAGTATAAGGGCCCAAAGTTAAAGGGTGGTGATGTTTGGTGTTTAGATATCACTAGTCCGAAAATAAAAATCCACATTAAGTTTGAGAAAACCTCAGAACAAAATTGAGAAGTCTGTGAAATACTAACCTATATAACGAGGTCGCGTTCCTGAGAGTATTACATAAGTATGGTATGTATCTAGGCTCTACCATTATTAAATATCCAAAGTACATAATTCACAAAAACCACCAAACATTTTAGAAACCTTTGAGGTTTAGTATCAAGATGTGAGAAATCATCAAACTTAATAATTGTTTTCTGAAAGTGAGGAATTAAATGCTTATTAAACATGCGAATTTGGTCTCTTGTGCTTTGAGGATATTTCACAATTATGCCAAACCCTAATTTCACCCTGGTTTGTGGATTACTTGCGTTACTTTTGCTGCAAAAAGCACTTTGATCATAGGTCCTAATCGATTATGGAAGCTCTCGTCAAAGAAATGCCCATGAGCTAGGTATAAACATGTCCTTAATGGAATATCGCTGCTGAAACCGGCAAGCTGAAATTTAGCCGAAATCAACATTTAAAATTCTGACAGTGGCGTCATATATAATAGTCGTGATAGGCTGAAACAAAACATACGAGTTTAGTTTCGGTCTAAAAAATTTGGTGGGTAATACTTCATCGGGCAGACGTCGGTAAACGCTTCTTTTTCGAAGATGCCTTTCGCGTCTGAGTGAATAAACAAACCACGTACGAACATAAACGCTTTCAATGGGAGCGACCGAATGTCACCTTTGCGCTGAAACTATCTTACAGGATTAACTCTGTACACCTTATGACTAACTTTCACCTCAGCCAACAACAAGTATAGGCGGATTCAGTGAACAACGACCTAGGCTGTACATTAATAATTATGGGGCCGCTTACGTGCTTGAGGTCGTTTGTGGAAGCAAATCCATGTCATCTCAAGAAAAAACCATTAATGGGGAGGGAAGGTTGGGTAATAGATGGTCAATTTGGCGCAAATGATTTTTCCCCTGAAGTATCTCTAATAATAAGATGAGCAGGGTTTAACCCTCGTCTTACCAAGCCTTTTTGGTAACACGGTTTTACCAAGAGGGGGGTGGTACCACCCCCCCTCGAGAATTTTTTTTAAAGCACCCGATGCGTATGATTGTTGGCTACCAGTGGATAGCTATGGTCCTCCTCTTTCAGTATACCACATCAGTTACTAACCTACATAGTATTGCGTCACATGACGTATCAAGTCATCGCGAGTAGGCCAAATTGACATTTTCAAGAAAATAGGCGAAAATCCAATTTTGCCGCTAAAAAAAGTAGCGAATACGGATTTCCTGCGGTTTCAGCTCTAAAGAGGCAATTGTAGTTTTACCTATAATATAGAGTTTATAGAAGCATACTGTGGCATATATTTCAAAAATCCATCATTTTAAAATATCTTTGGGTGGAACACCCCCCCTTACCCTTTGACTTTACGGAATAAACAACACGGTGAAGGCCAGTACCACCTCTCAATTTTTTTCGCTAAAATGACGGAAAGGATGAGAGAAGAGAACGATTCTAGCAGGCTTTTTACGTTTTTTTTAGCGTTTTGTTACGCACAGGGGAGAAGTTCGCGTAAGGGGGGGGGGGTGGTACCACCCACCCTGGTAAGACGAGGGTTCATGGCTTTAAGTTTTTTGTGCAACGTCATGCTACCTCTACTTATCAAAGAGAGAAACGCGGAAAAAAAAACTCGGAAGCTTCCCTTCGAATCCTGCACGCGAATACAAATGATAAACTTTACCCTCCCACACCCCAAGCCATATTGAGTAACGGAAACACTTGTAACGTGGTGATCTAGTTGGTAGTTCAACTAGTGAACGAGGTAAAGATGGTATAGCAGCCGCAAGCGAACCAACAGTACATGTGAATCTGGCAAGGATAACATAAAATAGGTTAGAGGGTTCTAAATACATCCTCTTTCATCGACCGTCCATTTCATTTTTTGGACTGGGCGTGCGTTTTGACTAGACGGTTTTACAAGGTTCTCTGTTCTGATTTATTATTTATTTGTTTATTTATTCACGGTATAAAAATAGCCAGCAGGCAGCAATAGCTGTCTGATTTCATGCAGTATAACGTAGTTGACCAGAGATGACCGTAGTTAGCTAGCCCCTGACTTAATGAACCGGACAAGACCGACCGGCGATACTTTAGCGATCGTGTTCTGTGGGTGCGGTACCGATATATCGTCGATATAATATCGCTCCTTTCTGCCGCAACTCAACGACAACTCGCTGTAAAACCAGGAGGCACTGGTTTTTGGGGTGTATAATAATTATAATAGGGCTGTTTTGATATTAGAGGTTATCGTGCGCATGCCTACAGAGCGCATAGATCTTTAGCCATGGCGGCGTATGTTCATGGGTATTATGTTTGATAGAGAGTTACTTTGGCAGGGGAAGTTTCTGGAGTTTTGAGTAGTTAGCACAGGCCGGGTGCACAGGTGAATTTAAAGAAGCATGTGATTGATGTTGTGAACTTCATAGTTTTTTCTTATTTTCATGAGAGTACTAAGAATCTTTTGAACAAGTTTTTTAAGAGATGATTTTTTAATGTCACCTGGGACCGAGGATGCCATAGTAAATGCATGTAGCAGTCTTCACCAAATTACGTTTGGAAATCCCAATGCCCAAATCGAGCGAGTGTCCATACCCTCCTGTACAGAACCCATGTATTTATCACATCTTGATCAGATTACGCTGTGAACGGAGATGCAGAATGATTGCTGCTTTGCCGTATCGGTAGTTATAAACGCGTAACGAGATGAATAGTTTGGTGTCACGTGTCAGGTAAGGTACGTGTCAGGTATCAGATATCAGTGTGCTCTTCGGGGCGACCGTATATATAAATCGACTATGTTAAATCAAGGTCTGTACATATGACCCTCGCCCAAGTGCTATTATTTTTTTCAACAGGACACCGTATATTATGTCTAAACCGTACAAAATTTCCTTTTCCTCAGATTCAAAAAACCGACGTCCGATGACGATAATCGGTTGGTTTTTTTCCAATGTAAGGATACGTACTCTATTTTTACCTGAATGGGTTCCCCGATAGCAAAATAATAAACCATCAATGCCGTGACGTCACTAACTCTTATTTTTCCAAAAATTGGCTGTTATTCCATAATAAAATTCACTTTTAAGATTAAAATCTGAGATGTTCTTAATAATTAATATTCAATTTGAATGTGAAAAAGATGGGTCCATAAGTCTAAACTGAAAACAAAGTTCAGCCCGGCTAACTACACTTACCGTGGACTGAATGAGCAGACGGATCCCCGGTTATTGTAGCGGCTTACAGCACTTGCGGCGCGGCTGCGGGGTTATGCGTCCAGATAAACAAAAATTTGACTTTATGCTTGCGGTAACGGTAGCGTAGTTTCGGTAGAGACTGACGACTAAGTATGAACAAACCTTTAGCACAGATTTCATGCAGTTTTCTATTGTCTCCACTCTCTGATCGAGTAGTATACATAGCCTTATTGATATTTATAATATGTCATAAGTTGCCAGGCAAATATTCCGTTCGTTGCACCAATTAGTGATTAATTTTCCCAGATATCACCTTAAAGGGATTGTCCCCTTACTAGGATTAGGTACGTTTCCGCCCCCGAAAAGGTGCACGTTAGCGTGCCTGCCATTTTAAACATGGGGCCTGGTTTTATGTAAAACCGCCCTTATAATTTAATTAAGATAGAAAATTTATCCACGATACACGAAACCAAGTTTTTACCTGCCTGAAGGGGGCTAAACATCTAGGCGTCCAATGTGGCCGCCCACAAGGAGGCGAACTGGCTAAATAAATAACAATGAAAGGGTGTGTTGCCCCTAAGAAGTGGGGGGTGATATTTGGGAGCTCCAAAAAAAAAAATTCATGGCATTATTTTTAGTACAGTTTTTTTAAAGATGGCGGGTTGATGATTATTCGCTCTAGGGTACGCAAATCAGGAAGGAGAAAAGCAGCCCTACCATCTTTTCGACGTATTTAACAAAACGTTCTTAATAATGACCCTAAATCATTTCAAAGATGTAAAAAATATTAAGTGTGGTATTGACTTGTCCGAGAGAATGCCGTTACTCTAGCTTGTTACTATTTGGGCCATATAACGTAATTTAAAATGACTCTATAATAGTTCATAGAATACAACAGCTCATTCAACATGATGAATAAAATCATAATAAATGGGTGTGGACTGATTTAGGCTACTCAGTACGTCCATAGGTGTTTCCGCATAAAGTAAAAACTTTGCGTATGAAGAAGGTACAAAATGCCATTGTAGAAGGAAAATTGTGGTGACCGAAGTTTCTCTACGAGCACATCAAGTGCTCTCTTGTTTTTGACTTGTTCCACAGGCTCCTTCTCTCTCTCCACTGCCTAGATCAGCCTCCTTCCCATAGTCACAAGTGTTGAGTGTCTGCAATTATCCCGAAGTACGAGAGAAAATTGCGGGAAAATAGTTTCGACTAGTTTTCGTTATGGTTTCTATAATGTCCCAAAGAGGGGTGCAGGGGTGTTTTCCTTCTTGATTTATGTCCCCCGGAGCGGGTATCACCGCCCGCCATCGTGAGTTTATGATCTGTCCGCAATACACAATTGTCATTGATTCACGTTTTGGAGCTCTCAAAATATTATCGCCTTCTTACCCCATCTATTTGTAAAAATTTTATAACATTTACAAAACATGCCTCCTACCGGCTGCCATCTTGGACACTTAATGTTTAAGCCCCTTCAGGAAGGTCAGAACTTGTCTTTTTTAATCCTGGATAAAATTCCTATCTATAATGAAAATACAATAGCCGTTTTTCATACAACAATGGTGGCCATTTTGAAATAGGCAGTACGCGCTATTGTGCAACTTTTCGAGGCGGAAACATACCTAATCCTAGTCAGGGAGACACCCCCTTCAAGGTGATATATTGGAAAATTAATCACCAGGTGGGTGCAACAAACTCGAATTTTAAGGCCCGTACAGAAACTGGCTTATGGACTATAATCTGTCTGCCAAAATACTCACTTCAAGTTCTTTGACTCCAAAAATACACATCAGCAGAAAATACACGTTTTGAGTGTAGCAGGCAGCGAATGAGTGTACATTGTCAGAAGAGATATAGTGTTCTTTCCACAATGCAGTTCTTCAAATACAATTTTGCGCTGGTTTTTGTCCACATGATTTCTGGTGACAAAGTACTTAAAAAAAACATAAGCAGAACTCATCCCAATCTGCATCTCATCATCATAATTATATTAATACGACACATATCGCGATGATTTTAATTATTTACAAGCAGCAAGTTAATATAAGACTTAAAAAAAAAAAAAAAACAAAAAAAGAAAAAAAAAAAAAAAAAAAAATTAAAGCCTTAAAGAGCTTGAGTAACATGTCCTCATGTTTCCAAGTTTTGGATGAAGTTATTTTTATAAATGAGCGTACCTTAACCCTTGGGGCTATCGAATGACCCTCATATATACTTCCCCAATTAGTTTTTATCATCCCGTGTAAGACGCAGCAGAATATTCCTCATTAAAGAAGAACATATTGAAAGGCCTTTTAATATCTTTTGACATACACGTTAAAATAGCAATACTTTTTTTTCTAAACTACATGCTTTAAAATTAAGAAGAATATATCTGAACGCAGATTATAAGCTTGTTTCTGGTAAGTGCTCGTTGTCGAAGTTAAACCCCACGCAATTCCTGATTATATCACTAAATTCAACGGGGTTGATTTTCAGCTCTGCCAATGCTCTTGGTACTCAAGTTCAACAGCGTTATCGTATGAACTTTTCACTTTTTTTTAAAAGGTAGAAAAATCGGAAGTAGCCACTTATCCTTGGTTTATATATTTTTTTCTCAGAACTATCGTTTTCTGGCGGACAGAATATGATTATTATACCGATTTCATCAACATACTTTTTTGTAATGTATTTTCAAAATGGAGATAAATGTAAAAATAATATAAGCTCATAGCTCAACATTTGGACATACAAAAGACCCCCTTTTGCCTTGAAAATACACAAATCCACGTGTTGTTTTAAAATGTTCGACAATGCCTGGATGAAATAATGTACTTCACTGTGTCAAATTGAAATGAAACTCAACTTCGGATGATTTGGACCTTCGCGAAATATGTTTGCTTGGATAATTTTTGACGTGTAGCTTAGCTGACTTACTAAGGCTCATTCTATTTCAATCATTTTTTTCACTAACTTCTTGTAAAAAAAATACACAATTTATGTATACATTATATTAAGTTTTTAACAGCAGCGGCATACACCTACCTATAGGTGATGCAACCAAACAAACCAAATTAAAGCAATATTGGCACATTTTTTGAAGAGCACCCCCAATTTTCAAAATTTGATATTATTGCAAAGTTACGTTGATATTTGTCTAGGAAACTATACCTGCGAACGAGAATGCTAAAAAATGCTTATTTATCACAAAATAAGCGATTTCGTAATTAGAATTGGGATCCCAGATTGGACTTAACGGCAGAGCTGGAAATGCTACGTTTATGTCCGTCCATGATGAAATAGTGCCACCTCGAGAAAATAACCTCTAACTTGACTTGCCCGAACTATTAAAACAACTAATGGATGAGCGTAGACACGTACATTTCCCGGCTATTTCACATTGGAAGGCTGTTTCCAGTAGCCATTGAATTATTATCGGGGATCCCCGATAATAATTATTCTAGTACAAAATCCCTTCGTTTGTGACACATAGAAATTTTCGAGCTTAACCATTCACAGGTATAGTTTACTAGCCAGTTACCAATGCAACCGTGTAAAAATCTCCAAATTTTTGAAAAATTGGCGGCGCTCTTCAAAAAATGTGCTAATATTGCTTTAAGAAGAAATATAAAAATAAGGTTAAACTACAAATACACAGTTCATTGCATCCATGCAGTTATGAAAGCGTCGTTTAGAGTCATATCCCATTTGACAATATTTGATTACTTACATATCCAAACTTTACTACTTTCTCATAAAACTTCCTTAATAATGAGAGCGCACAGAATCAATAACGCATGCAAACTCATCAGGATAATGACCAACATGGCATTTCTTTTTGGCCATTAATGCCCTATCTCATGATGTAGGCTAGCTATTTGAATTAAATCAAGTTCTATCACAATTACGGTGCTGTCAATTCAATAAGCCATATTTTTGATATAGGCCTAGCTTGAGATGAAATAAAAAAAAATCATATACTAGCTGTGCTGGCATTAAATCAGTGTATATCGTTTGTATGTTCGCTATTGAAGATATAATAAAACAGTGTTATATAGCTAACTTTGCTGCCATTACATCATACATAACTTTTGATGCGTATAGCTACTGAAATGAAATAAACAATTGTATCGGCTAACTACGCTGTCATTATATCAGCCATATCTCCTGATGTGGACTAGCTAATGAAATGGAATAAAAAGTTTCATGCAACTAACTATCACTGTGCGTCTTAAATCAGCTATATTTTCTTATGTAGACAAGCTATTGAATGGAATAAACAGTTTAATACCGCTAATTGTATAATGCTTCCTGTTGAAATGGAATAAAGTATAACTGACTGACCTGGCGCCTGTAACCATCATGGTTCAAGAAAATCCTGAATGTTTTGATGAATATATATTTGGTCAAAATATTGCTCTACACATCTCCTGTATAGATCTCGTACGTGTGAAACTTACAAACTTCGAATTGTCTTTCCCTCTCAAGTCCCTATAAGAGTGCTTAAAATAATGATTTGACGTTTAATACGATTTTCTTACTTGCGGGGAATTCCTCTGGTATTGGTTGTGTTGGAGTTGGCACAAAAAGTATCTCGGCGGCATGTTTTTTGATCAGGTATTGTGCCAACGTCCGATAATATAAAAGTTTTCGATATACATTTTTGCTGCCTAGGTTTTACTCTTTCATTTAAAACACCTTGCTTTAGAAATGACTGTCGATAGAATGACCGAAGACGCAAAACCACATAACCCAAAGTTCTCTTTGTTGGCGTTTCAATGTTCACGGTGGGTACCCCGCGTGTGTATTGATTTTAACACAAAAAGTTTCCGACTGAATGAGCGAATACGCCTTCTATAAGCGTTTGGTCATTTTGTTGTTGACCCCCATGTCGATTCTGACATATCGGACAACGGCCTATTCGGGTTTTATAAAATTCGCGTTAGCCCTCCGTTTATTGGAGCTAATTGAGAATTTATCCCTTTTAGAATTTAGACATGGACAGTACGCGGTAATAATAAAAAATCAGGTGGTCCTTTTAGGTCCCTGATCGCTTTGTTTAAATATGCCTATCTTGCACCATTTTTACTCACAACGGCAATAAACAACACGGACTAATCATGATGAAAATATAATAGTACTTATTTTGACCGATTCCGCTAGGGCGTAAAAATCTCCCCTTTAAAATGGTAGGGCGACTACGGCATTCAACGGATTCAGCTGTGTGTGTTCGTGGTGTGTGTGTGTGTGTGGGGGGGGGAAGGCAGGCCATCCGAACAACACAAACATCGCGCTAAACCCCGAGAGTTAGTCTATTTCAAGACATGTGCTCTTACGTGCGTATCGGACTAAGACAGACCGGGACGAAGACTCACTAAAGGTGTATATGCCTATCCCAGGTCAGGCAATAATTGCACCTGACGTGGGAGTTCCTCGGGAAATTCCGAATAATTGTGGGAAACAACACGAATCATTATAAACGGATTGCCATAGTTGGAATCCATTGCACTATTTCATTCGGGTCACAACCACTCCAGCTATCTGCGGTTTTCATATCGCGGTCTGTCGTGGCTGCCACTTGGGAGAGCTTGTGAGCGATTCGTAATCGGTTGCGACTGAGTAAAAAATAGACTTCCGTTTGAACCATTAAATCTTCAAAACATCACATCGCCCTATACTTCGCTTGTACTCTGCCGACAGAACAGATATTTACACAATTATTATTATTTTTTTGGCTAGCAACATCAGGCTATCTTCATCTGGTATCCATAATTTGCCTCGCACATATAACTTTTGCCTAGCGGCTGACCTTGCATACACGTTGAGGTATACACATTTTCAGTGTCTTGCAACAGTTAAAATAGCTAACAGTGCAGATCAGGCTGGCGCGGACATGCAATTTTCCCGGAATTTCTCTATTCGGATCTCCCGCGCGAATGATATGACTTAGTCTCCTTTTCTGCTCGTTTTCAAACAATAAATAGGACCTGTCAGTTGGTGTTTAGATTAAAGTGTACATCGTTGAAGAGACTAACATTAATAGTTATCGCCATCCCTTAGCTGCATTCATTACTGGTAGTCCCCCGGATTAGGCTGTTTCAGATCTGATATGTCAGAATATGTCAGAATCTGACATGGGGGTCACAAAATGACCAAACCGCTTCTATAGTCGATCCAACTAATCATGCCCGTCCTCTAAAGTTTTGGGCTTTGCGATAATTTTAAAGAGGTGAATCACTTCAGGTGTACTCGGTAGTAGATGAGAAAAAACCGATCACAATAGGATTTGACTCCGCGTCAAGTAAAAAGTCAGCACACAAAAGTAATGTTTTCCTACATTTGCAACTTTTCATGAATAAAACCATGATGCATGGCCTATACACTATGAGTTACAAAAAATTTAATGCTCATCCACCAATTACACAAGTTCAATGATTGTACTTGTTACAACATGAACATGAATCTGACCTTGTGGGATCGGTAGCATATATCATGCCCAAAAACCAGGGGGTATGTTTTCTCAATACACTGGCGAATGGAGGGTACTGTCCTGTGTCAATGAAAGTGAGATTTTACTAGCTCATAGTGATAGTATATCGTATATTATGAGTTAAAAATTCACTTACATTCAGTCATCATCAGTCTGATTCCGATTCACTGTCACTGTCCTCCGTCAGCTTGATTAGGATTTGATTTATGTCAATATCAACAATATTCTCCTTGCTCCAGTAGGAGTCTTCTATCCCAATAACATGTTTTATTACATTTTTCCAATCTATTACGGTGTCAATTTAACTTTTGTTGTACGTATACTACATGTAAATTAATTAAATCGCCTACAGATTCTTGTACATACTCTGTACATGTCTACCTAAATTTATTTGGTGTACATTTGGACATTCATATGCACCTGCATAACGCAAGGAAAATATTGATGGCCTAGCGCCTGCCTTTCTTTAAATCCCACACTGGCCTGGCAGTGATCGTTATGCTACTCTCATTTAATCCTCTAAGACGATTTTCAAAATCAATGATTTGTTGTGAAGCTTTATTATTGCCCCTCATACATCAGAGCTTATACCTCCACGCAAATGGTATGGGGGACATATGAGGTTGGATCGACTATAGTATCGCAGTACACTGTAGTATTGCAATACTGTGATGGGGCCGTTAAACTCACGGATAAACATGATAACCTTTGAGAACAAAAAAGCCATACATTGAAACAGGGTCTTGGCCCGTATGTGGAGTGGGGTATTTTGTTTATGTTAGTGATGCATACATCCTTTTTAAATGTAACTACAAAAACTGTTTAAAAAGTTCACAAATTTAAGTGTTGTTTTTTACCCCACTGTGTCTCCTAAAATCCTCATTTTATCAATAGTAAAGATCGATCGATCGGTCATACATTCAATCAATCAATCACCAATCAATCGATCCATGATCGAGGAAACAAGCCTCCATCTGGGCATGAGGAAATCGATACAAAATGTTAACAAATTGTTGACTGAACAACCACTCAGGCACACGGGGAAAAAATACCCGTGGGCTATCAGTAATAAAAAAAAGAAATATGAAAACAAAAGTCTTTGGAAAGTTGCTGACGCATGGTATATATGATGATTTATAGACCTGGCGGTATTGGCATCGTTTTGTTTGGATAATTGCCCTCGTTACAGTCCAAAACCTACATGTGGCAACATAGGTTTTTGATTGTTGCTCTCAATATCCAGACATTATGCAATCACTATGAAGCCATCCCATGCAATTAACTTAACTCTGCCAAGTAGGGCACCTTCTAAAACTTACCTACCAATCTATGTAGTGTGTGGTGCTTAGATATTGATGAAGATATTGATGATTTATATCCTAACACAAAGACCGGTGAAAAAACATACCAAATCGAATGAAGTAATATATACCGTATGCAAACCAAATTAGAAATTAAGAACGTGTTCTCAATTGGTGCTATCGACTTTTTAGTTAGCCTTGTATTTAGTCTATATTAAACCCTCGTCTTACTAGTGAACTTTCGCCCGGTGCGCTAAAATGCTAAACACTTTCGTAAATCTTCTAGGTATTCGGTCATTTTTTTTTTCATCCTTTCGGGTCATTTTAAGCGAAAAAAATGTGAAGGTAGCACCTTCAAACCCGGGGTTAGGGTATGCCGAAGTCGAAGGTGGGGGGGGGGTGGTTGACACCCAAGGATATTTTATGGTGCATTTTTTGAAAATATTATGCACAGTATGGCTTAAAACTCTATTTTATGGGTAAAACTAGCCAATGCCATCATTTAGAGCGAAAAAACCCGCAAATGAACATCAGATATTCATGCGATTTTTAGCGCAAATTTGGATTTTCGTCGCCTATTTTCGGTCGAAAATGCCAATTTTGCCTCGACTCGCGGACTGATGACGTCATTGTGACCCATACTAAGGTATGTTTGGTACTTATTTGGGTATCAATGGAAGGGAGACCATAGCTATCCACTAGTATCAACATCAACATCGGGTGCTTTATAAACAAATTTTCCTGAGGGTGGGTGACCACAGCCCCCCCCCCTTGGTAAAACCGTGTTTTACAAAAAGCTGGTAGACGCGGGTTATGCTGTGTATACTGACAACGGAGATCAGGGCGGCTAACATAAGCGTCTCGAACATGAACTTTACGACGTTGCATTGCACCCCCACGATTGCCGCCTCAGAAAGGCGATCTCTTCCCGATGCATTATGGGAACTTCGACCTCCAGAGCCCGGCCGTAATATACAAAATCACAGGAACACGTGACTGATAATGCAGTTCAAAACGACTATTTACAACAATAAGTAAATCCTTTACTTTCTTTTTCTTTCGATCACACAACTTCCGTTGAGCTGCTTTCAATAATAATCATCACACTACTTGAGTGATAATAAGTCTGTCAATAATGTTTCCCTATTGGATTTTTCGCGGGTGTCGGAACCTAATGAAATGTAACGTTTTCAGATGTGTATTAATTTTTATGGTTTACTCCCAACCCCTTTTCGTGATATGAGGCGCACTGAGTTTTTTAGACACCCGTATGTGTGTCTCATCTTACAAATTCGATCTAAGCTCTGGAAGAATGCGTAATTTTGTAATTTTTGATCTTTGTTAAATTTCAACACTAAGGCCTTTGTGGATCGGTGATCCAAACATTTTCATAACATAGAAACGCATGGTCAAAAAATCAACTGACTGAAAGTTTGGAAAATATCTCGAGAGTATGTAGTGAACCATAAAGCAAAGTGAAGGGTACTAGAATCACGAAATGCACATTTAACGAATGTCATCTTTTTTATCAGCACACCCCAATAAACTAACAATAAAACCAGTTTTAGCATGTAGGGATGTGATATTTGTTCCATAAAACTCGTGTTTGAATTTGCAAGACGATCTTTACACCTGTGGATGCATCACAAAATGGTCATGTATCTTGTATCCGCGAACTGTTTCAGAAAAGATATTGTAGTTGTTAGTGTTAGATTAATTATTCCTCATAACTGTCTTTATGGAAACCAGCACTTATCAAATTTTAACATAAGCATTTAAACATTATGTCAATTAATATCTTGAAAATGATGTTGTGCCCTATGTATAATTGGCCATATGATTGCCTTCCCGTCCGTAGAACAAATTCATATGGTCATACTCCGTTAATGTTCCGTATGTGTTATCTAACATTGCTCCATGGGAAGAGTATCTAAAACTGAAGAAAGAAGAGGCCAAAAAAAACCAAGATCGATTGTTTTTACAAATTATGCATCATTTGATTTTAATTATGTGTTAACAGTGATGCGATTACTAAATAGCTAATAAAACCAAACAAACAAACATCTTGAAGTCACGGGGTTGAAACTTACAATGACAAAACAATGGTAAAAGTGTTGTTTGCCGGAGTTTTACATTGATGAACGTATCCTAACAATGATTAATCAGTTATCGTATATTTTTTCCGTCCTTCCTTCACTTTTTCTTTCCCTCTATACTGTTAAGTGTATGAAATCACAAAAAGAGCGGAGTTTTAAAAGTAGTCCGTTGTCATTTGCATCGATAATCAGGCCCAATATCGAATAGTAATAAAATATGTGTTTCTATACAATGACTATTAATTTTGTTGTAAATAATTTCTAAATTGATTAAGTCAAACTTAAAAAAACGTATTTACCCAAAACTGTTTTAGCGCCATTGTCTGAAGCTAACATGGCTACGTTGGGTCGGCCTATCTTGAAATATAAAACAAAAACTGCGGACCAATCCATAATACAATATAGGTATGTTCATCCCAGATCAGAATTAACATTTGTCTAACCTTGATTACTGCGGAATTGGTTGCCTCAAAGCATTGGCAAATAAATTTGCCACTCAATTATGATTTGTAACCGCATGGGTGTACGTCATAACAAATCAAACTGATGAAGATAGGTATGGATCAGTGATTTATCATCTCAAAGCTCCCACAAAGAAATTTCTAATTTTAAAATCATTAATCATATCTTATCCCATTATTTAACCTGCCAGCTACATAAAAATGCTTTAAAGTAATTTCAAAATTGGTAGATATATATGACATACCCGGGCTTCGGGCAACCCCCTGTGCACCTCCGTTTTGAACGTGTACCATGTAAATACATAGCCACCAAAATAGCAATGCCTTCAAATTAAAATTTTAGGGGGGTAGAAAACTTTAGTTTCCACGATGTAAATGACTTCAAAATATCCCACCCCAGTATCCATGTCCATAAACCCGTATCGGCATGGTGTATGGAAAGCTAGGCATAGAAAATCAAAACTCGTTTCTCATAAAGCCCTTGCATTTTCCATGAAATCTTCGCGAGCATAGTATGTACGCTCAGGGTGCCGGTTCTATCCGATCGAAGGTGTTTTTCTTTCTCTCAGTGCTTCTCTGTTTGCCTCCGCTGTTTTGTTACATTTGTATTCAAACAATATTGAAAAAAACGTTTTTATCGTCATTTAAAACATTTAATACATATATTTATTTAATATAATGTTAAAGAAGAAAAGTAAAACTCATACTGTGTGGTTTTGCCTTTCCGGGATAATTCATACATTGGAATGCTAATTAGAGCCCTAATTACATTGATCTGTGATTTTTAAAAACGGTCAAACAGTCAAAGTCGGAGACTTCAACACCAATAGGGTATTTTTTATTAATGTTTCCAGTAATAACGGTAGCAGTTGAACTGACACATATTGATACAGTAATCATGTAAATTCCGTTGAAATAACATAACTCTACATAGATTGGTAAACATATGTAAACAGTTACACAGCATTGGGTATCTTTACATACGACAAATGTTTTCCGCGAGAACTGGTGCGTTCAACCGCGAGGGTAAACATGACGTGAGATTATTTTCAACGCTCCGGAATTATAAGCGACGCATTAAATGGAATATGTCGCTCCATTAATTCCTTACGTCAGGTCAACATACCTTGATGTACTTCCGAATTCAGAAGTAATTAGATATGACACAAGGTGCACCTTGAAGTTGAGAGAAGGTAACTTGGTCTTATAATCACACGTATATGACCTTTGTCCTACATTTTAGGAAGTTACGTGATCTGTTTAGTACGGTTATTTAATTTTCACTGACCAACCTACCTATCATCACGGCATAGCCCTCCATATTTTTTATGTACAATTATCATATGGTTTTAGATTTGGCATCATGTTACGTCAGGAGTGATACATTTGGCCCCTGTGTTAATGTTCTGCACTGTGTATATGTTTCACTTCGATCCATAGGAATGATTATTATGTTATGTTATCCTTTAAATACACGCGCATGTACATACCGAAAGGGAGAGGAGGGTCCCAAGTCGTCTAAGTCCCAGTTTCTAGCAAGTACGAAAATATTTCCAATTTACATTAATTTTCCCAAATTTACTAGTAGTTAAAGTTGGTAGTAATTCTCAAAAAGTACATGCAAAAATATGCCATTTCTTGCCCCTATTTGAACCAGGAGGTCGACTTGTCTCCTGGACTGCTTATGTAACATGAAGAAAGCCTATCATGCCTATAGGATTGTTTTGTTTTATCTTTAGATAATTATTTCCAATACGAATACATTTATATGTATAAGATACCATGCCTGGACTTTCACAAATTAATTTGTAATGATGTGAAAAATCTTGTTCTGAAATTTGAAGAATGCTGCTGCCTCATGTTCTAATTAACCTAGAATTGAACATGT
Organism: Ophioderma brevispina; assembly: GCA_023653785.1. NCBI lineage: Eukaryota > Metazoa > Echinodermata > Ophiuroidea > Amphilepidida > Ophiodermatidae > Ophioderma > Ophioderma brevispina. The sequence goes on from JAMKCH010079813.1 coordinate 89,744, forward strand.
GAAAGCAAAGTCCAGTCACATTTTATAAAAGGATACATGTTTGCACAGTACGTAATTGCCACCTGGAAAGCAATTCTTTTTGTAGTCTGTGATGGAAGTAGATACCCAAAATCCCGAAGGAAATGTCATGATGAAGTCAGTCATACACGATCTATATTCGAGCCAAAACATCCAAACACATCTGTCTAAACTAGGCAAGCTGCTAAAGGGGACAGACCAACACAAAACGTCAACAGACATCAGAAAGTGATATGTAAGCCACACTGACTTTATGGTTTGTGAAAAAAGACATACCACAGAGTAATAACAAGACCTCTCATTCATAGGATATATCCTACCGTAATAAATATTCAACTAAATGTTCAAGTAATGACATCTAAATCAGAACAAGACAAAACGAAATACAGCATAGAACAATAGAAGAATGACGCAACAGATTGGTTTGCTATGCATGTCCGTAGTTCACCGACACCACACACACACAAATCGATTTGTATGTAAAATTGGCCCAATCTAAAAACACTGCGCTTTAATTATTTTGTATAAATTAGTAAGTGATGAGATTTAAGTACTAGAGATGATAAAGGTCCCTTGGGGTTAATTTTCTTTTTGAAAATAAAATTATATATTCAAATTTTACCTAATGCATTATCTATGCCTACCTGTATATTGATAATTATAGAGTGACAAAAAAGTGTGTGCGTGCTTTGCAGCGCAGCGCGCTCATGTGTGTGTTTTGTATTATACAATAGCCTTCGAGGACCAACACACATGAACTGTTTCAAACCTTACTTCCGAACTTTCTTTTGTCTCGGAAGTATAAAAATGCTCACTTTATTCCGGGTTGCCTTTACGACCGAGTACGTCGATTTTCTTTACACCGGTCACACAACTAGAAGTTCTATACTAGTGAACGGTCTTAGGCCCATAGAACGCATCGGTTGTTTCTTCGAGGTCACGCTTTGAGTCCGTGTCTTATCTGTTAAATGCACAGGCCTTAGGCCTGCCACCTCAATTCCCCACCAATTGTCACACCGGCACGCAAGTGGTTATGAGGATAACTTGACATGATTTAACGAAAACGAAACATCATTTCGTTCCTAATGTATTTCGGTACTAGCAAAGAGCTCAAAAAATTATAACACCCTGGTCCAAAAACAAGTCTATTTTTAAAGTAATTGTACTTTTTTCATACGTTTCTAATGACATCCAAACCCGAGATTTGGAACATGTTTAAGTATATATAAAGTAGAAATCAAGTATTGGGAAAGTACCATTAAAGTATGGCAGAAATCCTGGCGGAAGTACAATTAAAGTACTGCACGGTGAAAGTACAAATAAAGTATGATGAGAGTACATTAAAGTTATGACAAAAATTATAATTAAAGTATGAACAAAAGTATAAATAAGCATGGTAAAGTACATTTAAAGTAGGTAAAAAGGTACAATTAAAGTATGGTAAAAAAGTACAATTTAATTACGGTAAAAACTTATTACAATAAAGTATGCAAAAAAGTATATTAAGTTGTGAAACCAGTGGCGGTGCCACGGGAGGGCATGGGGCTTTTCCTCCCCCCACATTCCCCCCCACCTTACCGAAGAAAAATTAGGTATTTTTGGCAAAATTCGGTGATTTGAGGCCAAAAATCACACCAATTTTGGAAGAAAATCAGTGATTTTGGGCCAAAATAATTCAAAATTCTCCTAATATTGATACTTGCCCCCTAGAAATCATTCCCCCCCAAAAAAAACAATACACATAAAATTTAAAATTGCCTAATTATTAGGCATGTTTTATCAGGCATGTCTTATCAGTTTCTCAGCCAAAATTCCCAAATATGTCACCATAGGGGACAAATTTCCTCAGTCTTCCCTTAATTTGCTTCCTTAAAGGCACTATCAGTGATTTTGGCTCAACCAGAAAAAAATAAGAATAATAATCAAAACTCAGATTTTTCATGTTGTAACATACCGCAACAGTTATAGGACCAAAAGCACCTAATAATACAAAATGGATTTCCGTACAGACACTTACTACATTGGGTACAACACGTAATCTAATGGAAATTCATATCTTGAACACTGCTGTTTTAATTTGTTTCCTTTTCTATCAGACTTATCAATTTTTTTTGCTTTGAAAAATCACATGAGAGTATACAGACTTATTATTCACTTTTAAGCTATTCCTACACATTTAATATTTTGACTCTTTTGGGGTGGGATCATCTGATATTGGTTTTCAGTCTGAACATGAAAGAAATGCGTGTCATATCAATGCGAAAATTTCCTTTAATTTGCACAATTTATGCTAAAATATGTCAAATTTCCCGCAGAAGAGCGATGGAAATTCCATACTTTGGTCCATACAATCGGCTTGTTCGAGCCAGAGGGAAAACTCCGCCACCCAACTTCGGTGCGTCACTGCTCAGCAGTGGTTGATTATAAAATTTGATGATCTGCATCTAATATCCATGGCATATGGAATGCTGAGCTGATGGCAATAAATGACACATATACATTCTATTAGTGCGAATACTGGCCGAGATGTGCCTTTATCTATCCTATTTTCTCATACAATTCAGCACATGTAGGCTACTAATTTCATAAAACCAAGTGTTCATGTCTTGATATTTGACAGCAAGGGCATGCAATTACCACAGATATGCTAACATACATGATCCAATGTCACCTGTAGACCTTTGATTATGATTGAAGACTTATGCACCATCCACCACCACCCAAGCCCAATCAACCGAAAAGCTCACATCCATACATACACCATCCAGCTCCCTACATACCCGCTCTAGTAATACATGGTTCCGATTTGGCCAGTATGCATGTAATGACTGAATACGGGTAGGCCTACCATACCACTATCTGTACAGTAATGTTGTCTCTTCTGCATTGTCCCTTCAGTTTGAATTTTGAAGCAACACACATACTGCATCTCATATTTCCAGGAATGCCATAAAATGTTAAGATTAAGCCTCAGACAGTTTTAGGAAACAAAGAACCTGTAATGACATCATATTTAATTTGTGCGTTAACTGCCCAGTGTGACCATACTAGGGTTGGGCAAAGTTATGTCCCATATATGGTATGTAAACATGGTATAAAGCATATTCATAAAGTATCGGTGAAAGTACATTTAAAGGCAATCTTTTTGCAGCATAGTGTTGGCATATTGGCAATAAGATAAAAGGGGTCAAAACAATAAGTCCACAAAATATACTTAAAGGTAATATATACCAGAATAAAAATCTGTCAAAGTTACTAAAATTATCAATAAAGTACAACAATGTTTGAAAATAATACAATCCAAAAAAGTGGCATTAAGTCCACTCACATTTAGGAAAAATGTTTAAGGCCCCCAAAAGTCATAAAAGTACTAGTAAGTACATGCTTTTGGAGCAATTGGAAAAAAGAGTGTAGAAAAAAAGGATCATGAAAAAGTATACCTTTAAATGTGCTTTTCTATCAAAAAGTACATAAAAAGTACAGATAAAGTACCAGTAAAGTACATTTAATATAACTTTTAATAGACCAGGCATGTCCTTAAATGCATGGTGGATAAAGACGAAGGTGCTTTGAAAAGTAACTCCATGTTTAAACCATGTTTTACCAGCCACATGTGCTCAGTTTTCGGTTTTAGGAAATGTACGTGGCGGTTAGGTGCCTTGGGATTCCTCCGGGATTTTATGGAGGTCCTCTCGCTTTTTCTGTTTAGATAATTATTTTCCATACGAAATACATTTTAATGTCTAAGATACCCATGCCTGGCTTTCACAATTAATTTGTAATGATGTTAAAAATTCTGTCTTAAATTGAAGAATCTGCTGCTCATGCTAATTAACATAGAATTGAACATTTTGAAATCAAAATCCGTCCCATTTTTAAATAAAATGATACATGTTTTGCACAGTACGGTAATTTCAACCTGGAAAGCAATTCTTTTTGTAGTCTGTGGATTGGAAGTAGATACCCAAATCCCGAAGGAATGTCATGATGCAGTCAGTCATCACGAATCTATATTCGATCCACCATCCAAACACATCCTGTCTGAACTAGGCAAGCTGCTAAAGGGGACAGACCAACACAAACGTACAGACAATCAGAAAGGGATATGTAAGCCACACTGTCTTATGGTTTGTGAAAAAAGACATACACACAGTAAGAACAAGAACTCTCATTCATAATGATCTCTCCTACCGTAATACATATTCAACTCAATTTTCAAGTAAATTACATCTAAAAACAGAACAAGACAAAACGAAATACAGCATAGAAACATAACTACAATGACGCACAGATGTTGCCATACATGTCTAACGTAGTCACACTACACACACAAATCGATGTGTATTATTGGGCGCAGTATCTAAAAAACCCCTGCCTCTTTAATTATTTTGTCATAAATTTGGAAGTGATGAGATTTGTACGAAATGATAAAGGTCCCTTTGGGTTAATTTTCTTTTTTGAAAAAGAGGAACCACCAAAAGAATTTACCTACATGCATTAGGAACCACCAAAAGAATTTACGCTACATGGCCTTGATCGATCACCTGTATATTGATATTATAAAAGTTGACAAAAAGTTTGGTGCGTGATTTGCAACGCAGGCGCGCTCATGTGGGTGTTTGTATTATCCAATATACCTTCGAGACTCAACACACGTGAAATGTTTCAAACCTTCCTTGGACTTTTCTTTGTGCCTCGGAATTAAAAAAATGCCCCTTTATTTTCGTGTTTGCCTTTACGACCGGAGTACCCGCGATTTTATATTTTTACACCGGTGTCAAAACAGAAAGTTTTCGATCTAGTGAACGTCTTAGCCCATAGAACGCAATCGGTTTTTTTTCTTCGAGGTCACGCTTTACTTTCCGTTGTCTATCTGTTTAAAAATGGCCATGCCTTAGCCTGGGACCTCAATTCCAGACACAAATTGTCACAAGCACACCGTAGCGCATGGTATAGAGGACACTGACAGGTTAACGAGAAACTGAAGCATCATTCTTCTTCCTAAGTATTTCTGTGCTAGCAAAAGGAGCTCAAAAAATTAATAAATGTCCTTAAATGTCATGTGATAAAGATGAAGGTGCTTTTAGTAACTTACTCCATTTTTAAAAAACCACGTTTTTACCAAGCCACATGTGCTCAGTTTTTCTATTTTAATGAAATGTTAACGTGGCGGTTAGGTGCCTTGGGATTCCTTTCGGTGATTTTATGGAGTACTTATCTTTTTTCTCTGTTTTAGGCTATAAGGAACTTTTCTTGTATCAATGCACGTACATTAGCTTAAGTTTCTAATACCCCAAATGTGTGGTCTTTACTTCAAGTATGTCAATTACGCTGTGGGTCAAGACCTAAAGCATTTCATTTCGAATTACGTAATTACTACTAACTATGAAACCATCCCAATAATTGATTGGAGTAGGTTAGTATTACAACCGTTCGACCCTATAACGTATCGAAATTACCCCAGATAATAAATTTCCACTTCAACTTTTCATCGTCGTTGGCCAAGATTCAGTTCCTTTACTTGTTAATATTTTCATTGACTTACAGTTGGATAGAACTATGTTATTTATTGTTAACATTCAACCGTATCGTGGAATTTTATCATGATGCTTCATTATCAGTTCACCCTCAAATTCGCCCTCCCACGACTCTTACAAACACCGCACAACAAACCGTCTCCCCCATACATCATTTTAATAATTTTAATTTATTTAAAGAAAAACTTATAAACTCTCCGTTTCAATTTGCAGGGCGGCGACTGTGATTTTTTTTTAATCACAAAACCAGAGAAAAACGGCATCTTTTTTTTCTCGAGAAACGTCCACCGAAGAATCTCGAATCGCCAATGAAAGTAACAACAACCTTCTGAAATAAACTGTCCGCCTCAAGACGATTGAACTTTGGATCATATTGACCCCTCTTGTTTGTCCTATAACCACAGAGTCCAAGATATGTTTGAAAAGTGGGAGTGTTTTTAAGTAAATGAAATTTTAAATAAATCATAACGTTTGGGACAAAAAAAACAAAAATCCAAACTTTTTATTTTTTGCTTTTTTTAAGTTTTTTATTTTTTTCTTTTTTCAATTTCAAATTTTGGTTAACTGTAGCTCAAGGGTGTCCTTCACATAGCACTTCCTCAGGCCATGTTTCCTAATCTCATAATCCAGATTTGGAGATGACCAGTGGTCTAGTAAGCCGAGCCAAAACGTCGTTTTGACGATCGGCCATTTTGTGCAAAAGTTTAAGCGGAGCTTTCTTGTGGTGTGAACTCCCTATACGGCGTATTAAGTGGTTGAGTCCATCCAGGCTCCGGCGCACGTGTGTAATATAGTATAACAATTGCAGAAGGTAATCAATCCCCTGAATTCAAAGCGTTAATGACCTTAACTTAGACTGTAGAGTGTGATTGCCATTCTACTCACTGTCATCACGGAAAACCTTTCTCATCAGTTTATCATGGCTCTACCTGCCTCACACTCTAACTGTCAGATCAGAATCGAATCTTCGTGTATACTGTCCCGTTGAACCACAAAAGTTGAGCGATTCAGGCGCTAGATTACTGCAGATAACGTTACTGAATAGAAATTGATGGCGGATCTGGTAAGGGAACGAGTTAGTGGGGGACAAATTGATTTCAAATTGGACAGGACATTTTGCCGTATTAGGTTTCCGTTTGTAAATGTTTGCCAAGAAAGATCAGATTGAACTAGCCGAACACAGAGAAAACCCCTTAATAATATTCTTTAAGACGCAGGTAGCTCTATTTGGAGTATTTATTCCCAGGCAGAAATTTGAAAGTATAATTGCCCTAATATTTTTAAAGGGATTTTTGATGTTTTTGTCCGTTTAGCTGCTTCTTGTCCATTTACTATTCCGAAAAAATCGAAAATAAAGTTGAGAACCTGCAAAGTATTACATCAGTATTTGTAAACCATGGCTATGTTAGTGTTGGGAATAGGAAAATAAAATGTTTCTTCCCTTATATCTTCCTATATATCAATGCAGGACCTCCAAAGTACATTTAAAAGAAAGTGAATAAAAAACCTCAGTCCTTTAGAACCTTAGAGGTGTAGTATCAGATGGTCGAAATCATCCACTTAAAAATTTTTTTTTTACGTGAGAATATGCTTTTGATGATTTGTTTCAGAATTATGACCATAACCCAATTTCCACCATTTTGTTGGATTCTTGCGTCTTTGCTTCAAAAAAACTTTTTATAATAGTCCACATCTATTTCAGGAAGATACCAAGAATGTGATGTGTATTTAACCGCCCTAAATACTTTCAGAATACGCTGCTGAAACCGGTCTGAAATTAGCCATTCTTTTCTAGTATGCTTTTCGCGCTCGGAGTGCATAAACAAACACCTTACGCAAAAATTTAGTGCGAAAGTCTAGAGGCATCCGATGTCTCACCTGACGTATGGAACCACCGTTTCCACTACTCTGGTCGCGCATTAAGGTAGAGATACGCCAGCGTTTAAACGTGCCGATATATTCGTTTGGGGAATAAACTGTGACCGGGGACTTGACGCCTAGGACGACGACAGCGCGCGAGTTTCAAGGCAACCAACATCACCAATCTAATCGAACCCCAATAACTGTCTCCAACAACACACGTGTCAACATTGCTTATTATTTTTGTATCACGTAGAAAAAGACGAATTAACGCACTTTTCAATGGACGGTACTTACAGTTCCCTTTGCGTTGAACTATTTTAAGGATTTAACTATGTACACCTTATGGACTACTTCACCTCAGCAAAACCAAGTATAGGGCGAGTTAGGTGAACAAATCACCGGCTTACATTACAATAATATAGGGCTTATGGGCTTGAGGTGTTTGGGAAGCAAAAAACCAGGTTCATCTCAAAAATCACCCGTGTCCAATTGGGAGAGGACGGGTTAAGAGACTGGGCACAGTTGGCCCCGCAAATGAGTTTTTCCCTGCAGTATCTCTTAATAATTAAGATGAGCAGTGGTTTAATGGGCTTAAGCTTTTTGTTGCCAACGGTAATGCTACCTCTTACTTACAGATAGCGAACGCGGAAAAAAAACTCTTAATCTTAAGGCTCCTTTTGAATCCTGCACGCGAACAACAAATGATAACTGTAAACCTCACCCCACCCCAGTCAATTAGGAGGGTCGCGTCACATGCGTTATTTTCTTGTACACGAGAAGACCAATACAATCGCTTGTGACCTCAATAACTGGTCGAAAACGCTATGGAAAATGCCTGATAGAGGTCAACAATACTCTGAATTTATATAAAAAAACATGTTTTATTGTGCTAAATGTCAATTACATATCTGAGTGGGTTCAATATGACGTTGTGTGAGGAAAGGGTGGTTTGGGGGCTAAAAACAACGATTTAAAAGCACGAATTTTAAGTTTTTGAAAAGCCGTGGTCTCTGAAGTTATAGAAGTCCAACAAAATTTTAAGCATCCCAAACAATTAATTGAATTCTGTGCTACAAAAAAAGTCTGTGACGTGTTACTCTATCTCTTCTGAGAAAGCGAAGACACGGAAAAGGAAACTTACATTAACGGCATCACGTAATGAATTTATCATATGCTATAACCAGTGATAATATGGGCTTGCGCTTGATGTTCATAGATTTGCGAGACGTTTGTGCAGGGAATGTGGACAAATGGCAAGGTCGTTTGCCTATTGTATTGGGAAAGCCCATGTTGTAAAAATGACCGTCAAACAAATGTTTTGTGTGTGAACAATAGTACTTGGGATGGGGGACCTGCCGACTAACTGACCCAGGAGGCATATTGATTAACGGAAACAACTTGTAATGGTAGTGAAAAAATCAAAAGGAGGTTCTATATAGATAGAGAGGGTTTAAAGCGTTACGTCATCTTTAGAATTCATCGTCTCGCATGTTTTGCCGACCACAATAGAAAACTAGCGACCAACAATAGAAAGCAATGCTGCCTCCGGATCTTCCACATACTGTGGGTGCCGCACTTGCTATATATACACTAAGCGGTAGATAGTGATACAAATGTGTATGTGTTAGAGGTGGCCAGGTGTATGAATAAATTAGGTGACACCGGATCAGGGTGCTCAGATACTTTTTTTCCATAATGCAATGCGCGCTTAGGTGAAAAGATGTATTCATGAGGCGGTTTATTTAATCAAGACGAATACGTGATCAGTTCATTCGTTTGTGTGGCCATGGGTAGGACAAAATTTAACCACCCCAATTAGCACCAACATCCAACAACTGATTATTTTGGCGGATGTTTGTAGGAATGTGACAATTATTAAGGATTCTTTTTAAAAAAAAAACTAATAATTATTCCGCTGCAATATTGAAAATGTCAGCGCCCCCAGCACGGACGACTGGTTTGAATGGGTTTCGTCCCCTTGGTAAATAGCAATTATTAGACAGCCAGCGAAAACAGTTTAGAAAGTTTAGATAGAAGTGGTTTGAGGTAAAGGCGTTATAGCAGGACGCCAGCACGAAACAAACAGACTATGTTTATCCTGTGAGGATTTGTTCTCCTAATACCTCCTCGTTGAATAAACCGTCCATGTCATTTTCACTTTGACTTCTTTTTGAATAGACGTCCCTACGAGGTTCGATGTATGTTGTATTTGTGAAAAGTGGCATTGAATATGTGCTACGGTATTGAACAACACCTCAGGACAGAGAATAACCTAATTATTTTATTTTTTATTTTTTTAATATGTAACACAATTTATATTCGGTTTTTGTTGTAGATAAAATTGATTTGTGGGAAATGGTCCACAAGCATGATTACATCAATTGAAAATGCAAAGAATGAAATATTGAAAAGTATTAAATAGGCTCGTCTTTGTAAAACTTAAAAAAAACAAAAATCGGGTATTCAGATTTCGAATATATTGCGTATTGCGGGAAAACGGTACAAATGCTTATAGACGATTTTGACGTATAGCGGCACCCAGAGGCATTCTTTAAGTGCAGATTTCATGCAGTATGACGTAGTTCACCCAGAGGATGCCGTAGTAGCTAGCAATGACTTAAATAAAACAGTGCCAAGAACGACCGGGTGAAATGTTATAATAGTCAGGGCTCCATAGAGACAAACGGGAATAAATAAAAGCGTGAAACTAATGTGCGTGAAGAGTCAACTTGAATCGATTTATGCCTATTGTTCACCTTTGTTCACGGACTGTGAGCCCGGAGGACTCTATCTCATGCCACACCGGCTATGCCTTTAGAGATCGCTGCACTCTGCGCTGCTGCGGTACCGATATATCGATCACTTTAGTTAGGTAGTTTAGGTAGAGACTGAAGTTCGGGCAACGCAACTCACCGCAACAAAGATGCAGTAAAGTATGAACGGACCTTTGGGCACATATTTCATGCAGTTATGCCGCCATTCTCTTGATCGAATATCATATCCCGATTTATTTAGGACAGGGCCGTACGCAGGATTGTTTTAAGGGGGTGCGGGTCTTCGAAAAAGTGGTCTTTTTTTGGAAAAATGGACCTAACCCCTTTTTTGGACGTTTAAACATCTCATCACCAAAAAGTTGACGTTTTCGTCATATTTTCTCTAAATTTTGGACCATTTTATTAAAAAAAAATGGCAAAAAGTGGACTTTTTCCCCTTTTGTGGCACCCCCCCCCCCTGCGTACGGGCCAGATTTAGAATTCAAGAAATAACATATAATCTGTCTGCCAAAATATCCATTTCAAGAACCACAGAACCAGAGTTCTTTGACTCAAAAATTCACTAGGCAGCAGGAAATGCAAGTTTTGAGTGTAGCAGGCAGCAAATAAATGTACATTGCTTGGCGGTGCTACTCAACGTTTGCCTCATGTAGTTTGCATAAACTACAGGTACTGTATAGATGTAGTCCAAACTGTCAAGAAAAATCTCCCGATTATATCGTGCAGAAAATGTCCTCGTAGGGTGTAATGATCTTCAATTACATAATTATTACATAATTATTATATCATGAAAGTACCTTGCTATTTATATACTGCTTTTATTTATTTATATGTTTAACTATGTCTAGAATTGAAGTAGCCAATAAAATTGGCATCACTGTATTCATTAGACTCATATAATTTAACTGACTTTCCTCGGATTGTGTAATTTCTCATGATAATTGATGTCGATTATTGTTTACATGAATTTCTTGAAAACACAATGTGTGCAGCACTTGAGCAGTATTTGTTTGTACTGATCAAGGAGCTAATGTAGCAACTCCTTGGTTCCACACGTCAAGAAGGGACTCGAGACGGCGGTATTGATACGGTTTTCAATTCCCAGTTGGAACTTAGTTATACACGCTGAACTGTCAACGACATCACTTTTGAACATGTCTTAGTGCAATCTAAACACATGAAAGTTAACAGTATTCGTCCTCTTTATATAGTCCTACTCAACCATGGTGCCTTATTTTCTGAGGAGTTTGTGAAGAATTTCTATGTGCTTTCGACCATTTCTCAGATCTATGTTGATTTGAGGATTTCAAACAGTGGGAGCACATGGGAAATTGAAAGGTTTACGCAATTACGTACGAAACTTTTGATTTTAGGGATCTGTAGATGGTACGGTATGGTACCGCGATTACTTGTTCGTTGTTCCGAATGGTAATGAAGGATAAGGATCACACTCGCTCTGTCATAAAAAGAGAACTCCGTCGAGCCCGGAGGGACGGGTAACTGTCAAACATCCTCGTAAAATCAACCTCAATGGAGCGCCCCTGCCATGCAATCCTACACCAACCTCGACCGGCACTTACTTACCGCAGCACCTCGAGTCCGTATGCGGCCAAGGTATCTTCGAGGAAACAACTCCTGTGCGACTTGTCTGATCGTCATGGGGTCATGCCAGCCCAACGACCCTAAGCACCACTGCCTTGGCTCTGGTTAAAGCCACCTGCTGAATATGCCGCCCCAGCGTGTTGCAACAGCTATCACACAAAGAAGCTGGACAACCAGTCCACTCACGAGACCTTGAGAACCATCAATGGCTGCCTCAGTCCTACTCCATCTGAATACCTAACAGTGCTTTCAGGCATTGCCTCTGAAGTATTCGGAGAGAACACCACACAAATAAACTAGTGAATAAGCTCTGCTGGACAACAAGCACATGTTGCATAACACTGTTCAAAGAATCACACCAACTCGGTAGCCAGAGCAGAGAATGCGCTCTCGCCGACCGTTCTGCCGTCACGCTGCTAAACTCTCCATTTCCCCTTTCACACTTACAGACAGGAATACTGCCTGGCTAATACCCAAGACCATATCAACTCCTTACACCTATGACAGAATTTCCACCTGGTAGTAATCTTCTACGCAAAGAACGGGTCACCTTAAACCGGTTCGCACGGAGTCGTCGCTTCACTAGCAATATGCACCGATGGGTCTCCGGCCATCGCCCGCCTGCCAATGTGGTTCTATCATCCAGACTGCGGATCACGTTCTCAATGAGTGTCCTACCTTTCGTCAACCGTTGGACACGATTTCTTAAACCCCACCAATCACGTGAGTGCTCCAACGTTTACAAACATATTTATCTTGCTGGCTCATACGCAAGAAGAAGAAGAATGGTAGTATGCCCGAAGGTGCTATTGTTCGAAGGTTCATTGGTCCTTAGGGATAGGGTTTAGGTTGGGGTTTAAGGTTTTAAGGTAGGTCAATGGTATTTATGTTCGATTCGGACTAAGAACTGATACCCTCCCACCCAATGACCATAAGCTCATTCGGAGCGCAATGGACCCTTCGGACCAATGAAGCCGATGCTCAATTCGGAATAATACCCTTCAGAATAATGAAGCTTATGCTCAATTCGGAATAATGATCCTTCGACTAATGACCCTTCGGACCAGCAGCAGACCCTGGAATAGAGGCGTATTTACCCGGAGGTTTGAGTATTTATATAGTTAATACATAAGTACACGATTACTGGGTATCCCCTGAAATAACCTGTGTAAAAAAGGAAAAAAAGGTTGAATTGAGGAAAAGTAACTTTTGCTTGTCACATTCTTAATAGTCATTCAGGAAGAACGATGCTCTATAGAGGCTACTTTGTGTGTTGAATCAATACGATCTGTCATTTTCTCGCTCAAAATTGGACGTGAAGTTGTGAATTTGAAGAGTCGCTGCTTGGCCGTCCACATGTCGTACATGCTATACATAATGACGTCACCCACCGGCGAATAACAACAACACAGTTAAAGGGTTCCAATGCCTGTCGCAAACTTCCTTGTCCTCAGGAACCCTGTGATTTCACACGGAAGTGGTCAACAGGTGTATCGGTTGAAAGCTACCTTTTACCATGTGCAATCTTAGCGCGAAAATTGTTTGGTTTCGATATTTTTGAGCAAAAGAAAAAAATGTCCCATTTTGGTCGACCAATCATTAGTCTTCGGACCAGCAAGCAGACCCCGATAGAGCGGATTATAACCGAGGTTGAGTATTTATATGTTTGAGAGCCTGTATGAAAACCGTTTAACATATAAGACAGCCACAGGGGCGAACAAACACATTAATAACAGACAAACAGACGGCAGCTGTAAGTACAAAAACACGATTACTGGGTATCCTGAAAAAACCGTGGTACAAAAGGGGGAAAAAAGGGTTGAAATGAGACGAAAAGTAATTTTGCTTGTCACATCTTAATAGTCATTCAGGAAGAACGATGGCTCTATAAGAGGGCTACTGCGTGTTGAATCAATACAATCTGTCATTTTCCCTCGTCAAAATTGACGTGAAAGCTTTTTTTGTGAATTTGAGAGTCTCTGCTTCCTATCCCATATCGTAACATGCTATACATAATGACGTCACACCGCGATAACAACACAGTTAAAGGTCCATGCCTGGTCGCAAAAGGCCTTGTCCTCAGGACCCCCGGAATTTCACCGGAAGTGGTCAAAAGGTAGAGTATCGGTAGAAAGCTACTCTTTTGCCATGTGAAATCTTACGCGAAAATGTTTGCTTTGGATATTTTGGAGAAAAAAAATGTCCCCATTTTTTGGGTGGACCAATACTAGTCTTACACAGTATTCTACGGGTATTACAAACTCGGCGTGTATGGCGGGCCAAGGTCGTTTAAATCAAAGGAAACATTTTAAATAATGAAATCAGCCATCCCTCTTAATACTCTTCAAAATGTTCACTCTCTATTGCTGGTTCGCCGTTTTTCTATATAGGGCTTATTGCAGGTTTCTTTAGCAGCTGTCAATTCTGAGTCACTGTTTCAATTATTGGTTTATTTCGCTTTCGTCGCCGCCCCTCGCTTCCATAAATTTACCTCAATTGCAATGGACATTGTTGTTTAAATCTAACTTACATGGGAAAGTGTGGCTTCGTAAATGCAGTTTTCGAACACTATCCTCGTGTAACCATGCTTTGATGCCCTTTTAATTGTTTCTCTGGTATGTAAGACCATTGCATCGCAGATGATAATTACTGATCACGGTATCATGGTCAGACAACATAACATAACATAACATTATTTCTATCCACACTCATACATCGGTATAAACATATTACATACTGATAAGTAATTGAATACAGAAAATATAATGTGGAAGAGTACTGGAAGAAAGTAAGCCAAATTTAAGGGCTGTCAAGTCCCAGACGCAATTCTTTGTTTATAATTTGAAATGAGTGACTTTTTGTAATTAGCTTAAAAGAATGAAGATTTTTTGAGTGTTTGACATGGGTGGTATGTTGTTCCATTGTTTAACCCTAGATAAGATATGGATTTACCACTAAATTCAAGTCGTCGTGGGCGGCCTGAAAAAACCTCTTATGTAACTCCAGAGGTCAATTGCAAAACCACATATGTAGAATGTGGGCCCCAGTGCTAAAAAACTATAGTGCATTTGGGCACATCGGGGCTAGCTGAATTTAGGCCAAATCTGATAGTGTAAATCATATGGGATTTATTCAGAATCTGGAGTAAATATTACCTAAATATATTTAGAAAGAAAACCTTAGGGCATGGCTTACAGCAATTTCAGTTTTTGGGGTCTCTCGAAAAGTTACATATGAGGTTTTGTCATGTAAACGTTTTTAGACAGGAGGTTTTGACTTTAAAGGTCAAATGCACTATGAGGTTTTTCCCGCCCAGCGACGAAGTATTAATATGGGGTATGAAAGTTGAAGATGTCTTGTAGATAGTGTTGGGTTTTTGGCATGTTACAAACATGTTATCAAATGTGGATGGCAACAAGTTGTTGCTGAATTTGTACATGAAATGGTTCCAATATAAGTTTACACAAAGCCCATTTTTAGGTGATTGTATTTAATAATAAGGATGAGATGCACTTCTGTAATCACTATTGCTCACTACTCTCAGTGCACGCTTTTGCATATGTGCAGTTTCTCCATTTAAGCAGTTCAGGCACTTGCCCATGCATTGATAGCATATAATGTGTGAGAGAAACAGTGGGTTATAGAGACTAAGAAGTGCAGGTTCCCCCCGGAAGCAAAGTGTTTTACTTTATATAGAATACCAATACTACGAACATGTCTTCCCTAAATCCTCACTGTGATTTTTCCAGGTAAGGTTGGTCAATAGTGACTCCTAAATGTCAGAAGCATTAGCTTGTTTATTTAAGTACCATCGATAGAGATATTCAAAGGTTTATGTAATTTATTGTTTTTTGCGTGCCAAAGAGCATGTAGTTAGTTTTCTTTTACGATTTAGTGAAAGTTTATGTGTCTTGAACCAGGTGTTCAGTTTACTAATACCATTATCATACTGTATTTAGTTTATTAAAATCAGTTGTGCTGTAAATGCATGGATCATCTGCATATAATATAATACAATTCGTGAGCAGCCATTTGGCACGTCTTAGCGCCAAGGATAAAATCTCATGTCCTAAATAGAGACTTGGGGGCATACAGTGTCACGATATTTGTTGAAGATTTGTGGCTATTGGTCAACAAAACTGTGTGATGTTTGTGAGGTAATTTATGAACAATTCCAAGGACACGACCTCTGAAGCCATTGTAAAAAGGTTTTTGATGCATTTTAGTAAGGGATATCAGATTTATGGTATCAATGCTTGGAAAGGGTCCAAAAATACACCAGCCGTTTTTGATTATTATTAGAAGCTTGAGTAATTTTGTGCCACAAGTAGTATAACCCATAATGTTGAGTGTTTATGCGGTAACCAATGGTTTTCAAAGAGTATGTTGTGCTTGTTTATTAAATGGATGATCTGTACAAAATAAAGACGCTTTAAAATTTTTGAAAATCCAGGGAAGAACACAAATTGGCCTGTAGTTGGTGAAATTATTTTACTACTTTTTTTATGAATGGGAATAAATCTGGCTTTTAAGTTGATCAGGTTACTCTGCCGGTTGTCAGTGACTGTGTATATGATGGTTAGGGAATTGTAATGGAGGCAGTTTTTGAATTATTATGGCCTGGACTACCTCATGGCCTGGACTTTTTTTAGCATTTAAATTTTGATCACTGAATTACTTCATCTCTGTGATCGGAGTAAAGAAACATTGTACTCTCATGGTAGTGAGATAAGTTGAAAAGATGGTATTAGAATTTTTTTTTTTTTTTTTTTTTTTTTTTAATTTCTTTAAATAATGTCATTAAAATATTCTGGAATTTGTTTAGGATCATGATAATTTGATAATTTAAGCTAAACTCGTTATTTTAAAGAGTACTATGTTTTGTCGTAATATTATAAGTATTTTCCAGGTGTTTTATATTTTTCTTCTTTATCTAATTGATTTAAAAATAGTGCTTGTGCATCCCTAAGAGCTTATACGTTGTTATTTATTGTTTATATTTAGTTTATTTTGTAAGGTTTCTATTCTTTCTAATGTTTATAAATCTGTTTTTTTATTATCATTTTTAATTAAATCTTTGTTATCATAGCGATGCTGGTTTGATTAGATTTTTTATGTTCTTAACCTCGTCTTACCAAGGGTGCGCTAAAACTCTATTTTTTAAAAAAAAGCGTCCGAGGTCATCGTTTATATATTCCGGTCATTTAGCAACAAATGTGAAGGTAGCACCTCACGGTGGTTCGGGTATGCCGTCAAAAGTTCGGAAGGGTAAGGGGGGGTGGTTGACACCCAAGGATATTTATGGTGATTTTGAAAATTTAGCACAGTATGGCTCTAAAAATATTATTATGTACAACTAGAATGGCCATCATATAGAGCTGAAACCCGCATGAAAAATCCGATATCTACGTGTTTTGCGCAAAAAAATTGGATTTTCGCTATTTTCTATGGGAAAATGCAATTTGGCCGACTCGCGGCTGAGGACGTCATTGTGACGCCATACTAGGTATGTTGTATTATTTTGTGATCAATGAAAGAGGAGGACCCATAGAATCCACTGGTCTCAAAACGTAAGCATCGGGTGCTTATAAAAAAAATTCTCAAGGGGGGGGTGTGGTAACCACACACCCCCCTGGTAAACAGGGTTACAAAAAAAAGGTCTTGGTAAGACGAGGGGTTTTGGGGTAATACGTGGTGTGGTTTGTCAAGTAAAGAGAAATTACACAGTTCTATAAGTGATTATAAGCAGGGTAACATCATCATATTTAAGCAGATTACCAATTAATTCAGACATGGCATTTTTAGCGCAATTATATTATTATTTGAGAAATCTCTAGTTAGTTTAACCCTCGTCACCTGAGCCATTTTTGGAACAAAATCCGAAGGGGCGGGGGGGGGTGGTTACCAACCCCTGTGATTTTGTTACTGAACACCGATTCCTGTAAATGGGACCAACGGATAGCTTAGAGGTTCTCTTCCATTGGTACCAAAATAAGTACTAACATACCCATTATGAGTCACCATGACGTCATGATGTTGAGGGAAAGTACGAAAATACTGAAATAGCGTGGAAATTTGATATTTCGCCATTTGTAGGGACTCAAACACCCTATTATAGCTCTAAAATGTGTAGTATATAAAACTCGTCATCCCATCAAGTAGAGTCAAAAACGAATGAAACTGTTTTCTCACCGTTGGAGAAAATTGAATTTTTCACTGTGTGGTCTTGGAATGGCAGTTTTGCTGACATGCGAACTTTATGGACGTCACTGGGACGTAATGCTAGGCATGTTGGTACTCTTTTGGTATCAATAAAACGAGGAGGACCATATCTATTATTGGTACAAATAAAGTGTCTGTGATGCGTCCTGTGTGTGTTAGGCATGTTGGTACTTCTCTTTCCGGAGGGGGAACCAACCCCCTAGAGATCACTTGGGTCACCTGTACTACCATACCCCGGTGGGATGTTTGTTTTGGATTAAAAGGAGCGGAACATGTCAATTGAAATGACATTAACTCATTTGGCCCAAAAAAGGGGGTTTAGCAAAAGCGGGGAAAAAACTGAAGGGGGGGGGGGGTGTTAACCACCCCGCCATGCGGTGACGAGGTTAAAGTTTTTGGTTTATTAGAGTCTAATTGATGTCAGTAAAGACGTTTGGAAGATGGTCGATAGGTCTAATAGTAAGATACCACTATTATTGTAAGGATTATTGTAAAGATATTATCAATTAATGTAGCACTTATCAGAATACGTGTCGGTCTAAGTATAAGTGGGTGAGCACGAATATGAGTAGATCATGTCAATGAAATTACTTATAGGCTATCATAGCGTTTAGGCTATAAATCTTGTATTCACCATTAAATAAATTATTTTATCTCACGGGCACATTTTATTAATTAGTGATCAAATGTTTATTAAAAGCAGTAATACGATGGTGATGATGGTCTATAAATACAAAACGTTCAAAGTCGAGGACCGTCCTTGTTATTGTAATTTTTTAACATTATTTTATGTTAATAAAGCAGGAGTCAGTCTTCTATGTTAAATAAACCTCTTAGCATGTCTCGGACTTACATCATTTCCATGCTCGCGACTTCTTCAAATGGTCAATCAATAGTGGGAAGTGGTATCAATTCGTCGATAAATAATTGCCTAAGTTGGTGGTGCCGGTGAATAAACATTTTGTTGCTTTCGTTACAGTACTTGGACACAAAAAAACCGCATCAGTGAAGCCAACGAACGGTTCGTACGATCAAGTTGCACAAAAGGTAAAAAAAAAAAAAAAAAAAAAAAAAAAAGGTTGGGGCGGTGGAAACAAAAAAATATTAAATTATAATATAAAATAAATAAAATAATAATCATAATGAATAAAAAAAAATCAAAAATAAAAAATTTTTTTTTTTAAGTTTTCCAAAATTTTAATAAACCAAAAATAAAAAATAACAAAATCAACATAACCAAAGAAAGTACATATAAAACCAAACAAGAAGTAGAAGGAGGGAAAAAAACCAAAAGGGTGGGATAAGCAGTGGAGGACGCATTGTGGGGGAGGGATAACTAAAATGCCCACATCATATGATCTCAGCATAAAAATACATACACACAAACAATACACATCTCAAAGCAGTCACTTGGATGCGGGGGGCCCCTAATGGCGAATGAGTTTTAAAACCTAAACGCTAATTGATCTATATATACTGTATGATTATTATCAGAATAATATCTTTATACTTGTATTTTAGTATTCCTCATATGATTTGTTATCATAATTATTCTTCTGAATGAAATCAATGAAATGAAACCTACATGATACACTTTTGTGGGCCGCCAGCTATAGCTGGCAGACCACTTACCAATCCGTTGAGCGTGTGTATGTATGGTTGTATGGTGTTTTGGTGTGGATGTTGGACGTGTGTCAAAAATTTGTAAAAGTTTTTTTTTAAAATTGACCTCATTGAAAGTTTAACTTCAATTGGAACCATACTACTTCTGTCCATAGTGCACAATGTGATCCCTCATATGTTGATGAGTCAGAGGTCATGTTGAAAGGTCAAGGTCATGTGAGGTCACGTTGAAAATGGGCATAATGTAAAATTGATCTTAAATTGAAACTTGAAGTTCACTTGGAACCAAACTTTTGTCATATTGGAACCAAACTTTTGTCATAGATGCACCATGCGATCGCCTCATATGTTATGAGATCACAGGTCACGTTCCAGGGTCAAAGGTCATGGGGCGGCCCCCAGCTTATATTCTTTGAATATATCGAGCGCGAAAGCCGAGAACCGCGAAATTCTTATTATAGTTTTCCAGCACTCGGAAACTATCAAAACATTTCTATAAATAGGCCTGTAAATCTTCTGTGATAGGAAAAGTATAAGTAACATATTAACATGGCGTTCATTGTCATTCTTAAACTTGCTCTGCATAGATTGTTTTTTCCCCCACCCAAAATATCATTTATCGTTTTCCCTGTTTGTTTCATATTTTTTTTGCTTTAAAATCTTTAAATTTAAGAAAAAAGTGTTTTCCTCGTGCTTTACGATAAAGCATCTTTAAAACTTATTTCGGTTGTTTAAAATTTTGAAGTCTTGTTATACTTGGCGATGTATTGTTTATACAACTGGTTTTTATTATTGAATACTGTTCTAATAACCCCTTGTAATCCCGGGGTAGATATCGGTTTCTTTCTTTTGTTACAGTACACTGTTTTTAGCGAACCATTCATTCTACAGTAATTAAGGTTGAATAATGTAATTGTTGTAAGGGTGAGGTCACAGATTAAATCCCCTTTGTCATTTATCTCTGACAGCGAGCCGGCACGACAAGTGATCTACGATCGCGGCATCTATTGACACTCAGTCATGATCGATCACAATCGATCACTCTGCAAATCAGACGTGCCCAAGGGTTCGCTTATTACATAATAAAGATGGCATTACATTAACAAAGGACGGTCCCTCGACTTTGAACGTTCTGTCTTAAATAACTCCAACAATTAGTTTTTGTCATTAGATTTTGGTTTATTTCAATAAAGCAGCATTCATAGAAAACATTTTTGGTTGAGCCAAAAAAAAATAAATCAGTTCTTATTTTAATAGTTAATGTTATTTAAGACATAAAAACCTAAACCACCTATGTGAGAATCAATTCTATTTACAGTTCAAAGTTGTAATCTTTTAAGTTTAAAAGAATCAATTGATGTGTCTGGTTTAAACCAGGTTCAGCAACACAATAACTGAAAAGTCACAAATTAATTTACATAAGATGGGCTTAATTGATCAAATTTTTGGACATACTACGTATATTTAGAGGTACCATGAAAAATAGTGTGCTTAATTATGATTTTGCTAAATTATCATCATGAGTATAATAGTTACAATTCTCATTAATATAATTAAAACTAATTCTCTTATCGTGGTTTAGTCTATGAGGATTGAAATACAATTACACCTCCTCTAAACCCCATCACATATTGTTATTGATATTTGATAAGGTCTATGTTTTTAGCTTTATCCTCATTTTGTACATCAGCAATTTTCAGAGGAAGATTATTGACAATTGGATTTATCATAGTGAGTGTACAAGAATTAACATAAATTACATGGCTGCAAATGTGGATGGGACAATTTGAGCTAAACATTGATGTTTATTTGAAGTTCTATTTGTAATAATGGTTGGATCTGATGTCTGATGAGAAATATCAGTGAGGTGATTCATGATATATGTGGCACACATTGTAGCCAAAAATATATTTTACTCCTTGTTGAACATAAACTGGTGAGTGGGAACAACTCATTTGTGATAGCACTTCTGTAATAAACACTTAAGGCCCAAGGGGGGGGGGGGTTCCATAGACCCAACATTGATTTTTGCGATTCTCGTTCGCAATTCAAATTTTGCAGGAGTTTTTTGATATGTCGATTTATGAATACGCTTCTCCGGATACTTAAAAACAATTTCAATCCGCCCACGCTTCATTAGAATAATTAGTGGTCCCTAGGAACCCCCCCCCCCCAGGTTGGGCCACGAAACGGAAGTGAAAAAAAACAGAATATTTTATAATTAAAAATTAAAGTAATTAAATTGTGGATTTATTTGCTTAGATATTCCCTTAGGGGCAATTATATTAATAATAATAATACCTTAATAAATAACCTTTTATATGCTGATAGCATCAATTTTAAATTTGTCATGGAGTTGCTCTTAACTGGGTAAGTCTATGGGAAAAATAAGGTGATTTTGAAGTTTCTGAGAAAATACAGGATGGTATAACTTTGGCTATAGTTGCAATGATTATTTAAAGTGGGTATTTTGAGTAAGGATATAATGAATTATTTTGGTTCAAAACTTATATTTGGAGTTGCTGAGGATGAAATGTGCGAACCACTCTTCTTCGGAGAGTGACAATTTCAATTGGCCATAGATCATAGGTCAAAGTTCGGATTTCAATTTTTATTGTGGGTATGTGGTTCTTACGGGGACCCCCTTTACTTGTGTTAGTGTCATGATCAAACTCCCCCATGGGAAATGGTTCTCTGGGTTGGGTACCTAGGACCCCCCCCCACCCCCTTGGGCACTAACGGAAGTTTTTTTAGCTTGGGCAACCTAAGGGTTATGACAAGATTTTCAGCCGCTTTGGTATAAGATGCCACATTATCCCAGTATAAGTCTCTACGTAATAAGTGTGATCCAAGAAACTTGGGGGATTATCAACAATGTGACTTCGGGTGGAGTTGCAATTTCTACGGAAGATTGCATTCAGTTGGTGATAACACGGTTAGCTTTGTATGGCCAAAACGGGAATGCACTCCTGATATTAAATAGTGTTTTGAAAATTGCACAGGTGGTTCAATGAGGGCACGGCTTGGTCTCACAGGTTTCAATATTATCCTTGGCGGTACTGTTGGTCCAAACCTGTAGGACTACACATTGGCCAGAGGTGTGGCCTTTGTAATCTGTACTAGACGCTGTACGTCAGGAATTCTGGCTCCACTTTTGGCCAGAACTTCAGTTGTTTTGCCCCTGTAAAATCTGCCTGAATCAATTCTTTTGCCCCAGATAGAATTGCTGAAAAACAAATCTGCTGATTTGCTTGCTGCTGCCAAAATGTGGATAAGCTTCCCTCTAATCTGAGAGAGTCTGTATCATTGCCTGATTTCAGACGTGCACTTAAAACTCACCTCTTTTCAGCATAATATTGTTGTTCACACTGTGTTTTTTTTCATGTATATGTTCACGCTGTGTTCTTTGTAGACCTTTATACAAATGCTGTAATAAAATAATAATAATAATAATAATAATAATAATAATAATTAATAATAGTTTCTGATGGGCCAGTAGTATTAGTCAGGGGTACACTGGTTTGTTTGCTGGCATGTCTGCTCTGGGGACTAGCACTTGGGTTGCTGTTGTTTTGTTGGCCTAGCAAAACAGGTAGCTGTGGAGAGGGAAGTTGGTGTAATGTTGTAGAAGGGGAGTTGGGCTCATCATCAAGGGCCTAAGAATTGGTCAGCTGATCTGTGGCACAGGGTGGATTGGGGTGCTTGGTTTAACAGTCTGTGTGGGAATTAAGGTGGAATGTCAATTTAGTCCTGAGACTGTCATTCTCAGCTTGGAGAATTGAATTCCTATTACACAGTTCACTGTAGGCTTGAGCAAGTTGAGCATGTGTTTGACGTAGAGATTGAATTTCACATTGATGGTTTGTGTGGATAGACTGGAACATGTAATCTTAACAGAGATTGGGAGCGATATGTGCCTCAAATCTAGTTTACATAAGGAGTATATAGAAAAGGGACCATGTCTAGAACCAACCCCCAACCACCAATAGTTTGTAATACAAGGTGACCTTTGCGTTGCGGCAGCCGAGTAAATACTCAGAAATGATGATGGTTTCAGGTCGTCACACAGTTGTGTCATTTCGCTGAAATTAGAACGAAAGCCGCGGATGGGTTACCTAAATCACATGATGTAATGGACGGATACGATTCCGTTGAGATCAATCATGTCGACTTTTGCTTGACTTCTAGTTTCTAGTTTGGTAAAAATAAAGTGATATTTGTCAGGGCTGTACGCATTCAGGATATAATCAAAAGATATCCTAGAGTTTGTGTTCTAAAAAGGCCAATAATTGAATAACATAATTATATCCACTTGTGTGAATAAGTTTTTTTTTTAATATCTGCAAACTGACCGGTAAAATTTAGGTCATATATCCCTTATCTTTCTTGTTATAGTCTATTCGCGTTGATACGTTCGTCCCCCTGGAGTTTTGGACCTATTCAATTAAGCCGGAGAGGAAAATGAGAGAATTCAAATGCAACGTGCCACACAGTGCCGGATCTCTTGGAGGACCTCCGGTCATATAACTCACTCACCTGCCACTAAATACAAGTTCATTCATGTATGGACACCGCCACAATAAGTGTATTTCAGGCCTTAAAAGTCCTACAATAACATGATGATTAAAAGACAAGTCCTGCGCCTCATTGAATTTTTCACTTCCGCAAGAATGGTACGGGGAACGGTCAACATATCAGATGAATCGAGTATAGATGTAGGGCACTAATTTCCCCCTTCTAAAAACCACGACAGGGGTCTGCTCCGTGATTTGTTTTCAAAAGTGCATTTAAATGCAGTTAAGGGGCGTTAGGGATATGCGATAGTTCATGGTGTACCTATTTATCTAGGAGGGTAAAGAATGTTAAAATGTTTCGATGCATAAGAATTACCTTTTTAACTTTTTATAAACATTAATTGCTGTAATGTTTTGATACAACATGTAGATTGGTGATTTATGTGATGGTTATTGATTTCATTGGTAAAGGCATTGAAAAATTAAATTAAACACACTGTTATGACCCACAACAACTTTTGGAACAAATCACCCAATACACGAAAAAAAAGGGTTTTCCACACCTCCTTGGCTATCCACAATTCCCTTTCCCCCCCCCCCCCCCCACCTTCTTCCTCCCCCCACCTCATGAGAAAAACACCGACAGGACGCTTGTTATGTGCCAGACATAATGAGAAATACGGTGATAAATCGTCTATAGTTATATTCTTGGTGGCCTGTGGCACCTACTCTTCCTATCGTAGATGAATTCCCACGCTTAGTTACACCTCTAATACTACAGCCTGTCTCAAAAAATGGTACAATCGAAAACGATTTTTTTAAAATATTAAATCTCAACACAAATAAATCGTTTTGAGCATGACATTTAAGAAAAAGGCCAGGCTTTCCAGTCCTTTCTGTTTCATCTATTTGCATGTTTCAGTCGAGAGATAACCCCAGTTTACTGCGGAACACAACAAATCGAATTGATGCCACTTTCTGGTTGAGTGAGAACGGTGAAAGAATCAGTTAAACATAAGTTATTCTCATTTTAAAAGGTTTAAAAAGTCAAAGAAAGGATTAACTTCATAAAGAAACTTTAAAAGATTCGAAACATTTTGTGTAATGGTGGAAATGATCTTCAATAAGTTCTGACTCAAAGAAAAAGTGTATAACGAGAGGATCTTGACCGTACACCAATCTTAATTTACTTTAAGGGAGAGAGGTTATGGTCTTGAAGAATCATGACTGGCAAAGTCTTACCACACTTGATACTTTGCTCAATTCGATTTGTATTTACTTCAACAATTAGTTAATGCACAAAAATAGTGCACTATTTTTGAAATTATTTCTTTGGGCGTGGATTGTTTATTTTTGATCGAAATTATCATATTATATTCCTTCTAGCATGATTTTAACAGATACAAATTTTGTAATAAATTCAAAAGCTCTAGTTCATTGAAACGTGCAATCTATTGTATATGTTTAGTATTTATCATTGACTATTTATGTTGACTATTAAAGCTTGTGTCGATAAAAACTAGACTTCCTTTGTTGCGTTAATCTGTGTATTGTTTCTTTTGCCAAGTTGCAATCTTTTGAACTTCAAGACAGCATGGCTCAGTACTCAAAACATCTTTGCCCATGCATAAAAGTGGCACAAAATCGATTTTGGTATATAACACTAAATTGGATTATTCTTTGAATATACAAACGCAAATAAGATCAAACAAACAGAAAGCCCAGTGTTTGTTCTTTAATGTTATGCATTGTGAATTTCATGTTTACCAACTTGTTTTCTGATCGTACCATTTTTGAGACAGGCTATAGAAATATCAATGACAGAGAATGATAAAATAGGAATTATTCTTACTAAAGGGGATTTGGTTGACGCTCTTAGTATCTGTTCGCACGTTAAGCGTTTTGCGGTGCGTCAGATCTTAATGATTCCACTTAATGTCTTACAGGATTTCATTACATAAAACATCGGAAGCGTAACACAGACATACTGTTCACTTGATACATTGAAGGTTAATTCATTGACCGGACCATTTTTGCATTCTCTAGCTTGAGGCAATGTCGTTTGTAAGCATAATAATATCTATTGCTGTATGCGTTAAATATTCATGATAATCTATTTAGTGAACAGTAACAGAAATCAATTTTCGTTCGTAATGGCTAGATCGACTTTTGTATGCATCCTGTAACTTATAACTCGATTCACAATAGTTGTTCGCACTTACAAAAAAGATATGAGACATTCATTTCATAAAGTATAGAGAGAAAACATGTTTGATGTCTCAATGTATTTGTAGTTGTTGTATTTTATAGAGGGAATATTATCATCAGCAACATCATTTTTATTACAATTATCATTATAACTCTATATGTGGATAAAGGGGAATTTCGCTATTCTTATGCACTAGTTTTGACGTTGGGGGGGATTCTCGATTCCCCTTAACGTTATCTATTGTTTGCGCTTTATTCCGTAAAAGGATATGAATATTAATTTTATGCAAATAAGTTCTAATCTACTAGAATAACAACATATGAATATTAATTAATTTAAATAACTATAAAGGCTCATTATAACCTAATGAATAGTTAACGATTCCCCGTAAGTGTCATTCTGTCGTAATTATTATTATTATATTCCTATATGTGGATAAAGGGGAATTTCGCTATTCTTATGCACTGATTTTGACGTTAGGGGAATTCTCGATTCCCCTTAACGTTATCTATTGTTTGCGCTTTATTCCGTAAAAGGATATGAATATTAGTTTTATGCAAATTAGTTCTAATCTACTAGAATAACAACATATGAATATTAATTAATTTGAATAACTATAAGAGCTCATTATAGCCTAATGAATAGTTAACGATTCCCTGTAAGTGTCATTCTGTCGTTATTATTATTATTATTATTGTTGTTGTTAGCGTTGTTGTTGTGGTTATTAGTAGTAATTGTACGGGGCGTCCCAGGAAAAAAAAACCTTAATCCTGGAAAAAAGGGTTAATTTGGTTAAATTCTGTGCTGTATGGCTATTATAATTATTTTACTATGAGGCAAAAAAAAGTCTGTCTCAGAGGAAATGTGAAAAATGCAAAGGCAAAATGCGTTTTGTTTTTCAGAAAAATGCTAATTCGAAATGCGGGATTTTTTAAATGTTTTTAATGCATTTTTTACCCACTTTTTTCCATTTTTCGGCGGCTTCGCAGCCAAATTTTTTCTTTTCGGAATTAAAAAAAATCATGTGAGTATAAACGTTAAAAAAAATTATGTGGTCAAAGACCAATTTTAAACGAAATGCGTACGGTCTTCTGAGACAAACAAAAGTAGAAACAGTAAGTTTTCAATTGACATCTTAATGCTATTTCTCCAGTCATGCCTCATTAAACACGATTGATTTGAAAATGGCATGTCCAAACTCACTTGTGGCATTTGGAGCATAAAGATAATGTTTAATTTTTGAAAATGAGCATGATGAACAATATTATTATTTGATGTTTATTAGTACTTACCAGAATTATGCACCAACGCCTTCCACATTTCCGCGCTCTCTTTCGATACAAAGTCTGCAACGACGTCGCATGTCAGTCACAGCCCGTCTGACCATTGCAGGATCATCACGTAAGTCTTCCATCTCATGTTGAATGCGGGCTAGACACCATTTTGTTGCAGTTCAGGCACAGCATCTTGGTTATTTATCTGGAGGTAAACTTGCTCATTGACATTTTGTTGGAAAAAGTACGGCCGAAAAGAAGAACTCCATTCCTACAGAGAAGTATCCAGACTGTAAGTTTCTCTCGACTGATGCTTGTATCAAAGTTGAAACCAGGAAGGTTCCCAGCTGGTGCATACTCAGACGTTGTGATTATTAGACCGCAGCATTAACAAAAATCCAGAAATCTCGAGTCTCTCTGACACCGATCCAGTAGTATCTAGGCAAAAATTTGCCTTCTTCTGAAGTCATCGTGCTGAAGTTGATGGCGAATGTGCATTCTGTATGGATGGAAATTCAAGTCAAATTTTGTTATCCGGTTGAAGGATGAAGTTCATTTCTTCTTGTATTGTTTTCCCTTGGATATTCTTGTAATCGACTTAAATCTGCATTGATGTTGATGTCAGTTCTCACTGTGCGTCTTCGCCCTGAGTGACCATTGTTCCGATTAAGGCGGGTCCCTGTCGGAAAAGGCTTCCCAAAAAGCATCTTGAGTAGCTTGTAGGCTCTTTGTTTCATGAAATTTTGCCACAACGAACACTCTTTCCTCGAGTAAATTCCCATTGCATAACCTTACAATGATAAAAATTAATCTGGCCATAATCTTTCTACCTCTTTGCCATATAAGCAACAAAATAAGCGTTCCATACCATATAAACAGCTTTAGTGTCACAAGTGAATTTTGACATGCCACTTTCAAAGCAATGGTGTTCAATGAGACATGACTGGAAAATATCATTAAGGTGTCATTTGAAAGCTTATTGTTTCTACTTTATAGTAAAATAATTATTATTAGTCCAGCAGCGGGAAGCCTGATTTTGGCATGAGATCAAAATCTCTGTTAAAGTATTTTTTTCAGCTGATTATATCTCCTGAAAGGGTATACAATGCAACCAAGGTGGGTGTAAAATTGCAAACATTGGGCAATTGAGAAATCCAAGATGGCCGCCATTGGGCTGTTAAAAACTCAAGAATTGGATTTTGCACAGACAGGCCAACCCAAAATGCAAGGTAATTAGTGTTTCTGTGCTAATTGTGTTTGTTTTGGGTAGGAAACTTAAAATGCAAATGTATATTTAGAGTCACGCTTGAATAATTAGTGAAATCCAAGATGGCCGCCATTTTGAAGTAGGAAATCACAAAATGCACTTTTCATTGAGAGTGCAACCAAAAATACAAGTTCTAAAATGCAAGTTGACTTGCCATAATATGTATTGGAAAATTTAAAATACTAAATTTTAATTGTCACATTGGCTAGTGAAAGATATTCAAGATGGTCGCCGCTGAATGTTTTTAAAGGCGCTGATTTTCGTAAAATAATTTACCTCCAACCAATGATAAATTCAGGCAAGAGCATTTCTTACACATTACTCGTGGGGTTGTATTTTTAAGCACTCGAACACTATAAGCCCTAGTAATAACCATTGTTGTGGAGTATAACTACCGGTGTGAAAGCAACTATAGTCCGGCGGGAGCCATAGTCCGGGCTCCATAGATGATAATGGAATAAAGCGTGAAACTAGTTTTGTGCGAAAAGATAACTGAATTGAATGCCCTATTCCTTACCGTTGTAGCCGGACTGTGAGTACGCCGGACTATAATTACTTCTACACCGGTACTACTAGCTGTCAAATTTGATACGCCAACCAGATCAATGGCACACCTATACATGACATTATGGTCCAGTTTCTCATTCCTGTCCATTTCATCTTCCGCTTAGTTTACTTGTTTTGTTTTCTCATTTCGACATTCCGCTTCTCCATGGCATGAACAAAAGATGGAACAAGAAATATTTGCAGAGACACATCCACACCTTTGTGATCCACACGGTGCCTCACCTCCACATGAGCACTTAATCAACTTCAATAATTCATTAGGAGCTAAGGGCACATCATTGGGCACTGTGACTGGCAACAGAGACTGGCCTTCTCGTATCCATCCATGCTGAGTTGGATCCAGTTCAGGTGGATCAGATTTCAGAGCATCCCTCCAGATAGCTACCTGAAGATGTGCCACCAGGCCACATTTTTCTTGAGGCGTCATATAGACGGAGGAGCTGGGCCCAGGTTCAAATCATTTACCCCCCACTTACAGAAAAAGGGGGGAAGAAAAAGGAGAGAACCTCCCACCTCCACCCCGCGCCCTAACCAACACCCCCCTTTAGTACCTCCCCTTATACTTTTCTCCTAATCGAATTGAATGAAGTCGAAAAAAAACACGGTCTTGAAACCGGGTCACTCTCGCTGTGTAGGCGTAAGAAATGCCACTCGGCCTTATAACTGATGTAAGTTAAGAAAAGTATTGAAAAATCACTCTGCAAAAAGAGTGAAATTCCTAAAATTCGTGAAAATTACACCAAGAGAGTGATTGAAACTTTTACTCGTAATGATTGTCTACAGTTAATAACTTATTATTTTTAAGAGTACTGTAGGCAAAAATGCTAACCGATTGCGAATTTCCCTCTTCTGAGTGTTTTAACGAGTCCTAAAATTCGCCCCATCATACGCTTGCCCCCCCGCCTTTTTTAAATGTTTCACTCTTTTACATTTAGCGGTGAGGGCGCGATCCATGATAGATATTTGTTATTTCATTTTCAAACGCCTGGTATTCAGTCCATCCCTGATGTCCACAGTGGACAAAATTGATAACAGAGAAATTGTTGTACGAGGTCAGAAAGCATGGATTGCACAAAAAACCAAAGACAACGGTCCTTGCTATTGTTTGAGTCCCCACAAGGTCTGTAATTGTCAAATCAGTGATTGTTTTTCGCCATGTTAAAGTATAGGGGGAATTCATGTTCAAACTGGCCAATCTATGAAACTAACGTGGTTTAGCTTCTTCAAAAACATATAACAGATTACGTGCACCAACTTATTACAAAGATAAGTGATGTCCCTTTATTGATTTGGTCAACTTTAAATGATGGACAACTTTAAATGATGTTGAGGATCCTGAATTTGTCAAGAATACGCAGGATTTTCAAACATAGATTTGTTCATTTTCATCCTTGTTTTAACCCCAAAATATCATTATAAGTAGAATTATACCATCTTTTGGAGGTATGAAGTAGACTGTTAGCAACATTTCTGCAATAGTTTTAAAATGAAACAACGTCGTATTTACAAGCCCCAAAAACGAAAGTGTTTCAAAACGTTTTCAACCAACTGGAGAGGTCAGCGCGGCACCATTGTTGTCATGTGAAAAAGAAAATAAATGCATGCCCAGCGGGACCTGCTGTCTCACTGTATTGGTTAACAGTACATTCAGCGACTTTTTCTTGAAAATGATAGGAGTCTAAAACATAGAAAGCGTTAATCCGAGTTTATACAAATTTATTTTACCTTCTTAAAACTTACACTGTAGAAATTGATGTAATCTATTACGGATTAGGTTGAACAAATACCGACAACATGTTCTTTTCTTTCAAGTTATATAAAGACATGTTAGGTCTACGGTATTAAAATAATAAAATGTGTTCAAACTTTTTTGTGTAAAAGGAGTTGTTATACAAGGATATTAGAATACCAACCCGTTCATAATGTGGTTTGTAGTTTTCTCATGTAACTAGAAAATCACTACAGACTGTCCCAATAAAAACTATACAATCAAACTAAAAATTATAAAAATATAAACTGGGCATTTTTGCCAGATATTTTGACTCTATTTGTTAGACAAGATCCTAAGCCAAATCCTCGCTTCTATTCCATCCAATTCGATGGACCCTAAGCGGAGATATTGTCAGTTGAACACAAAGGATAAAATACCACTTGGGCCAGTTTCACCTGAAGGTTCAAGAAACTAAAGGTATAAGGCGTGTAGCGTCATTGTGGGATTAAACCCTTTTTCAAACAAAAGAATATTGTACAGATCAGAGTGAATGTACTATCATGCATCGAACTAATCAATATATTATTTTCAGTGATTATTATGCTGTTGGTGAAATGAGGGACTCACTCTCAGGGGGACAATAATCATGAAATGCATGGAAATTTGGGGAATTTGACTGCTGACACTAATGTAACAGTCTACAGCAAGTTGTGTGGACAACGTTTGTCTACAGCTTGTTGTGTGGACAACGCTCTAATGTAGAGGGACAACTTGCCCTTCCCATATCCCCCACTGCCTCTAAGATGCCAGAGAGGAATGTGATGGAGAAAGCAGTGTTCAACAAAGAGCAATAAAGGAAAGGATGGTTGTGTTCAAAGGTCTCAGTTTACTTTCAACAAGGGTGTTTTTATGGTTCTACTTTTTGCTGAAACCTGGAGTAAAGCTGAGACAACAAGAATGTTTGGAATTGAATTTCCCAATGCTACATGTATTTATTAGCAATTAGCGACATTATAAAGTTATAAATTATGTTATATCACAAGAAGCAGCACTTTATACCTACTTTTTATTTTAATTTTAAATATTAGAAGTTCTTGAAGGTTATTTTCAATGGCAACTTTGTTGATATCAGAATAGCCGAAATTTAAAAACTGGCCCAACAGGTTTTTAAACTGTCTCAGATATTTAGCAATAACTCCTGAACCAGACCCCCAAATTACACCAACTAACAATCTCACGAAAGCTGGAACACTCCTAAAAAGAATCAGTAAAACTCCAGTTGAGATGAACTGAAATTTTTGGCCAAAAAAATTAATCTTTGATTGTATAGTTTTTTTGGGACAGCCTGTAGTACAGTTTGAAACCACACATCGCTTCCTGAATGATTACATGCAAGGTTATGGCTTTTAGCTATGATCCAGCAAGAGATGCCTGTAAATAATAGAGTGACTCTGTAAAAGTGTAACTGACAGCTCAAACGGCTTCAGTCTGTAAATCAGTCAATATTGTTTGTTTGTATAGCTGTTACATTGCTTACAGCTTTTCGTCATCCCCAGTCGAAACAAAGTTATAGTTTCATTTAAGGGAAGATCTGCACCAAATTTTTTTTTTTTATTGAAGATGGTATGAACTTCATATTTGGTGCCTAGGATACTTGGGTGACCAAAAAAACAAAAATAAAAAAAAAATCACCTAATTTGCATATTTAATTTGCGGCCATCTTGGATTTTAGGTGTCGGATTTCAAAAGAGTTAAAGCCTATTTTTTTAAATGAAAGATACAAAGGTAAACTTAAAAAAGTATGGAGTTATTTTTTTTTCAAAAAAAGCAAAAAAGCCAAAAATTGCAAATCGCTTTTTGACCCCAAAATGACCCCCGAAAAAAAATGAGACAAAAATTAAAAAAAATAACTCCATACTTTTTTTTACAAAATACAAAAATACACCTTCTGTGAACATTTGAGCCAAATCCATTGAAAAATGGCTGGCATTTACTATTTTGAAGAGGTAAAAGCGAAATTTTTAGCATAGAAACACTTATTTTAATTATTATGCAAATTAGGTCAGTAATGATAACTTCACAATGATAGCACATATACTTTTCGAGAATATTTTTACATATCGCCGCTTGAAAAACAATAAAATACATAATATATTTCACAGCTTGGAAAACAATAAACAACATAACAATATTCATGCAAATCGGTTGACACGTCGCATTTGATTTGCTAAAACTTTGGAACGGAAGGTCCGATTTGAGTGGGGAAAAAACATTTGGAGCAAAAAACTTATGCTCTTTTATTTAAAACATTAATTAGATAAGTAATATTGTATGTTTTGGTGCACCTCTTCCATTAACATGTTTATAGTACTAAATGGATATTTGGGACATTTTAGGACTATTTTAATACCAGGTGGGTCCATAAGACATATACCGTATTGTTCCTAATAAACGCCTCGGAGGCGGTGCATTTTTCAAAAGGGAGGGCGTTTATTACAGTCAAAAATGGAAAGTAAAAAATCCCACAAAATCACCTTACACACGCTTATTTTCGCTGATTACCAATAATACAAACGAACGAGTAGGGGGACGCTGTTTTCGCACCTCCTGAGGTCAAAGTTCCATACTAATTAAGCTATTAAAACTGTGCACAAAAGCGATTATGATACGGATTACAACAGTCCCGGCCATTAAATCATGTGATTAGGTAAGCTTAACTCATTTTCTTTAATTGCTTTATCCAAAAATTGTAGGGGGCGTTTATTAGGAACAACACGGTAGGGGCCGCTAATTATTTGCGAGGGAGGGGACTGAGAAAAATATAGGGGGGTTGTAATAGGGGGAATGTATTTTTTAAAAGAAGAGATCGAGGGTCATGTGAAATTGTTAATTCCGATACTTATCGGCTTATGAATCTGTGGTTAACTGCTAATTTCTGAAATATACACTAAATCTTAATACAAATAATTTTCTGACTTATTTTAGGGGCTAATAATAGGTCCAATAGTACCTTACAATAAAGGCCTATGGTATCGTATGACTTATTCGCTTGTAATTATTTTAGATGTAACCTTTTTGGCTTACCAATCCAATGTTATAAAGGGAACATAATTGCCCTGAAAAGAAAAAAAAAAACCTTAATGAACAGCAGAAAAATGCAGAGCTGGATAAATGTAGTGGTTTGCTGCACACCTTACGATATTGTAGCAGTGGTCTGGTCTTAAAAGCCAAAATTAAGTCCAACATTACCTCAGGAATGTGAAGGTTGAATCAAGTCTGTATACATTTAAGTTGAGCTATGTACAATTCCACGAGGGAATAGAGAATCATGTAATTTGACATGACGATGGGGGGGGGGGGGGGTGGCATGTGTTATTTTGCCGTGTCAATCAGAAAAACCTCCAGCCCACTCCCTCGTATACAATGAACAGGCACATATTGCACCCATTCCAGATGGCGAACAATCAGTGGAGCAAATTCGGCAGACTTTTCGAATAAGGAATTTTAAATGAAATTCAGCCTAAGTGAAAAGTATTTCGCAGCAATAGTATAATTGGAATTGTAATCCTGAATATTTGCCAGCCCCCAATAATTCCAAAGTTCTGTTTACAATGTACTGTATTTTTTTATCATCTTATTTTGTCTATATTACAATTTGATATAATACCGACATTTATCGAAGTGAATCAGAGCGGGTCCCCATATACAATTTATGCACCTGTATATCAAGGTCAGATACATTCTGCGAAATTTGAATAATACATACAATGAAATAGTTCGGGAATTATTGCTGAAGGGCTTTTACACAAAAATGTTATCGTAGACAGAAATGCACGTGTTAATGAAAAAATCTTACCTTGAAATGCAAATAAAGCAAACTTTTATCATTAATTTAATTAATAATTATCTAACGTAAACTAAATTATTTAAGAGAAATTGCCTAAACGCTTTAAACATCATTACTCACCTTTAAAATTTAATTTTAAAATATTCCAAATGGGAAAATATACATACGATTCTGGTAATTGAAAGAAGAAAGATGTTATAATCAAAGTAAACGGTATTTGGAAGAATAATTGGATACACAAGTTTGCTATAGTGTCACGTCGTTACCGTAAAATTACACCATCCATGAAATTAATATAATTCAATTAGTAACAATACTACGAGGCTTGGCCTCCAGAGTCAGCTGCGAGACCGAAACACTGCTCACGGCACCATGACATATTGAAATATTTGGTTGCCTTCAGATAACAGTATTAATATTGTGACGTCAACATTTGCTCTTTAAATATGTTTAATTTTAAACAAATTCGAAATACCAAAGTTGCCACGAGGGCAATTTCATTTCGTTTTGTTAAACGCTTCTGAAGAACACAAACCTATAAACCTAAAGTTATGTTTTCTTACATTGTATGTTGTTATTCACCCATTCGTCTTAAAGGGGGATGGCCCGATTTAAGGATATGAAGTTTTCATCTTGATAGGTTGGCCTTCATCCCAAAACCCCATCTGTAAAGTTTCGCGCCGATATTTCAATCCGTTTTCATGTAAGAGCTAAAAGCGTGATTTTGTAAGCCCCATAGAGTACTGTGTAAAATTAATATTGGTCGACCAAAATGGGGTACATTTTTGCTCCTAACTTCCAAACCAAACATCCTTTGGCCCTATGATTTCACAGGGTAAATGAGAAAAATAGTAGCTTT
This sequence comes from Ophioderma brevispina, assembly GCA_023653785.1. Taxonomy (NCBI): domain Eukaryota; kingdom Metazoa; phylum Echinodermata; class Ophiuroidea; order Amphilepidida; family Ophiodermatidae; genus Ophioderma; species Ophioderma brevispina. The sequence goes on from JAMKCH010079813.1 coordinate 125,631, forward strand.
CTTCTGATACCAAAATGTGACCACTTCCGTAAAAATCTGGGCCGATCCTGGGGACGCGGCTATTACCGATCGGGCCATGGACCTTTAAGTCTCTGTCTACTAAGAATCTCGGACAGTTTGGGTGTTTCTTTCATGTGTGTCTTTGTGTTAGTTTGTCTGTGTCTCTACATGTATAGCCAGAAGAGTGCGGGAGGTGCGCATGCGCAAGTGTATGTGCGTTAGGGTGGTTTCGTGTGTGTGTGTGTGTTTATTAGATATTCTGTATACGTGCGTGTGTGTGTGTGTAGGGGGGGGGGGGTATTGTGTACCAATTTACTTGATGAAATGCAAACCCCATGTGTCTAGCATAGACACTGGCACATTTTAAAAATAGTGCGCCCTCAAGATTTTTCAAAATGGATATTTTTGCATGGTTATAAAACTTTTTATGCATTAAGACCAAATCAGCACCCTTGTGGGTAAACAGAACGATTTTAAAATTAAATGACTCCGGCGACATTTATTCAGCAGAGTTGTGGTGTGTGTACAGGGGTGTGATTGTTGTTGGAGCATGCAAAGACAATTGTGGAGAGGGTTCTAGAGAGGATTCGGAAGATAGTGAAAGTGGATGAGATTTGGGTTTATGCCAGGGAAGGAAATGATAGCGGCAGTGTTTATTTTGAGGAAGTTGCAAGAGGAATATCGAGCTAAAGCAAAGAAACTGTATGTGTTTAGTGGGCTTGGAGAAGACATTTGATAGCGTACCTTGGAAAGTGATGGATTTGGCGATGAGTAAGAGAGGTATACAAGAAGCAATGGTGAGAGCGGTGATGAGTTTGGTTTTGGAAATGAAAGAAGGCTTATGAGAGTGCGGTGAAGGTAAACCTAGGGAAGACAAAAGTGTTGGTGAGCGGGGTGGAGGGGGAGGTGGTAGTCAGTAAGATAGACTCATGCGGTGTGTGTGGGAAGAGGGTAATAGCAAATTCAGTTAGGTGAGAGAAATGTGGGAAATGTATCCATGGGAGATGCACAAAGATGAAGAGAGTGACCCATGTTTGGTAAGATTTTTTGTGTGTGGAAGATGCGAGGAAGAGGTATAGGGATGGTGGAAAAGGTGGAATCGGTGAAGGAGTACACGTACCTAGGGGACAGGGTTAGTAGGGGTGGTGGATGCGAGGCGGCTGCGACAGCTAGGGTGAGGTATGGGTGGGTGAAGTTTAGGGAATGTGGAGAGTTGTTACAAGGGAAAAGATATCCTTTGAAGATGAAAGGAATGGTGTGTAAGTGTTGTGTACGTGTGGGAGCGAGGCATGGTGTCTGAGCAAAATGAGATGGGGATTTTGACAAGGACAGAGAGAGCAATGATGAGAGCGATGTGTGGTGCGAAGTTGATGGCTAGGATGAAGACTGAGAACTTGATGCAGATGTTGGGTTTGGAAGAATCGGTGAATCCGGCCACCACCGTTTTACGGGGACAAAACTGGATTTAAAACTGTGGATTTACTACTACTTACTTTACGACGGAAATTGCGTTTAACACAAGAAAACACACGCCGGAGTTGATTCCCACCGCATGTACCCTGTTTGACCGGTCTGTGACCCTTTGTGGTTTTAATATCAATGAGCACGAATCTATGAAATAGACATATTTGTTTATTAAAGGTTCATGGCCCGATCGCTAATAGCCTCGTCCCCAGAAGCCCCAGATTTTCCCGGAAGTGGTCAATGTTTTGGTATTAGAAGAAAGCTACTATTTTTCTCATTTACCCTGTGAAATATTAGAGCCAAAGGATGTTTGGTTTGGATGTTATGAGCGAAAATGTGCCCTATTTTGGTCGACCAATATTAATTTTACACAGTACTCTATGGGGCTTACATAATCACGTTTTCAGCCATTCTATTAAGATGAAAATATTTATATCCTTAAATCGGGCCGTCCCCCTTTAAAGCTACGGCAAACTTAAAATTGTATATTTAACACGTGAGTGACCTTTGGGGTACCTATAGGCCATCACTTTTGTTCGTGATCTTCGGTTGAGAATTTCTTGTCGTGATTTTCGTAAAGGAGTGCATTTTAATGAGTGCAAGAAGGTCGTATGTGAAGTAGCTGCCATGTGATACATCTGTGTGCTGCCAAGTATTAGAATGACTCTTAATTTGGTGCAGAGAACATTAGCCTATTTTTATTTTTTTTTTCTAAATATCAAACACGGGTTGAGGTAAAGTTACACTCTGCGCTTGATAGTATATGCGAAAAAAGCCGATAATAGAAACCTTATATATGACATTGTGATTAATAAGAAAAGTCGGTAAAAGTTCGTGTAATGTTCATAATAAGACATGACAGCTGTTGTAAATGTTTTAGTCTAAAATACTGTTTTGTCACTGATTAAGTGTAAGCTGATAGAAGCGAGCTCAATTCCGTAATTTCAGACCGACACAGATAAACGTAGATTGTTAAAATTAACTTGTAAGCCATACATTGGTGCATAATACAGAGTGATCGTTCCATTTATCCGAACATATTTTATTAGGCATACGATCGAGTAATTTGTCACTTTCTATTGTGGCGGGTATTTCATATTTAATATTGCGCATCTTATATACCGCCATCGATTTTGGAAAGCAGGTCATTATATTTCATTAATTTTTCATGCCTCTGTATTGATGTAGACAATGCATTTGTCCATGCAGTAATAAATACTAATTTAAGAACATTTAATGGTCACCTGCTTTTAAGATCAAGTAACACAAACAGAGCCAGTTAATGTCCGCTCAGGCCTCCTTAGCAATCGTATCTATATTCAACTTTATAATTCATAGAAAAATTTAACGAATTCTATTAAGAGCCTTCCTGCTGTATATAAAAGCCCTCTCTGAAAATCAAGGCATCGATTTAGATTTTGTATACAATTTTTCAACCAATGGCGTTTTGTAGTTAATGGACTTTGATAGAAGTGGTTCAGAACCAATTGCCACGGAAGACAAGTCTAAAATAGATCTTGTGGGCCATTACAAGCCTTTTAAGGTTAACCAACGAATAAAATATGCTAACTTCTGCTAAAGGCTTGTCAGCTTATTATTGACATTATTAGTTTGAGAATAATTATATATGTTTGTTTTCCATTTGTTTCACACCGCATGGTTTTTTGTAAGCCTTTCAAGACATGCGGGCAGTTGAATAATATTTCCACACAAACTATACATGCTGACTTAGCTTAAAATTGCATAAGGGTTTCTGGAAGTTTTTTTCCATTATGCAATAAACGGGAGGGTGGACGCTCCTAGGACCCATGAATGATTAACCACCTTTCCAAAGATTTTTAAGATGAAATTCGCCATATGTTAGAAGGCTTCAAATACATCAACAATTAAAGAAATAAAAACTGAAAAAAAATTGTGTTCAGTTAAAATATTTTAGAGGGGGCAAACATTAATTTTAATTATGCCCAAATTGAGCGACAGACGACACTAAAAACCTTTTTTTGCAGGGGCTATGGCGTTGATTCCACCTAGTCGTGTGCTGATTGCTTTAAAATTTGGTTAAGAATGACTATATTTACTCAACTAGCACATAAACCCAGGAGCTAGCACACATATTGTAACAATCTCAAGTACAAAAGGTTTGGGGAGTGATTAATTATGTTGACAGACTGTCGGAACCCCTGAAACGCGTATCTTAATTGCCGCCCAGTGGTGCCTTAAGGAGAGGGGGCCAAAACAAGGTTGTAACAGGGGTCAAATTTGGTAAATGGATCCATCATGTTGAAAAGCACACCATGTTACGTCTCTAACCATAAGGATTCATAAAGTATAGTTTTGTAATATGTCAGCCCCTAAAGTTTCATCAGACGTTATAGCTAAAACATCAAAAAATCAATAATAAGGGTCAACTTTTTCAGTGTACAGGCGTCAAATTTTAAAATTGCATCCGATTTTGGATAAAAATGGTGCAAATTATTGGGGAGTTCATAGGACTAAAATTCAGGAATATTTTTGAGTGTCTCAATCTGCTAAGAAAGTAGGGGGTAACAAGATCCATCCCCCATTGAATGCAATGGACGTTGACCTTCTACCCCCTACATCGGAAACTGCTTTAAGAACGCTCAAAACTATCCTTATTTTAATCCTATGAACTCCACCAATAATTTTGCACCATTTTTTATCCAAATCGGATAAAATTTAAAATGTGACCCCTGTACAACTGAAAGTTGACCCTTATTATTGATTTTTGCCTGTTTTTTTAGCCTTACTCGGAACTTTAGGCGTATATATTACAAACTAACCTTTTCTGAATCCTTATGGTTGACACATAACATGGTGTGCTTTTCAACATGATTGGATCAATTTACAAATTTGACCCCTGTACAACGGTTGTTTTGGCCCCTCTCCGTAAGGCACCACTGTGCGGCACTTAAGAATCACGTTTCAGGGGTTTCCGGTCAGTCTGTCAACATAATTAATCACTCAAACCTTTTGTTACTGGATATGTGTTACAAAGTGTTGCGACTCCAGGGCTAACATATATAAAGTCTCATGCCATCTTATATTTTTAGGGTACTTGTTAGTTTACCAAAGGTTTCTACAGTGATCCGCTATAAGATGAATATAAAATATTATGGCACCAATGACCTACTATACTTTCCATCCAAGAATTATTTACTTTGTTTATGTCACAAGGTGAATGCATTTTGAAAATCATTTTTTTATTTTTGTCATGGATACTTCCGTTATAGCATAACGGGGGGGGGGGGGTACATGCTAATTAAACCCAAAACGACGCAATGGATTTGGAATTACATAGAACATCGCTGGATAAGGAAAGAAGGACGTCCTCTACAATTTCCATGAAAACGAATGAATTTGAAACGTTCCGCATTATAAAGCGACATGCTCAAATTTTACCTTTTGCTGGTTTTCAAAAAAATACAACTTTACATAAATTCCGAAAAATTCGCTTTTGTGTAAAATTATAATACAGGCTTCAAAGGGGAATTGGAATAACAGATATTTGAGTACTTTTCATAAAGGGCTGCCTCATGTAGCCTTTAGCTTATGACGGACAAAGGGTCCATCTTGGCATCACTTAAAGACTCCATAACAAAGAGCAGCTATGCAACATCTATGCATCTTCCCGTTTCTTCGTTTAAAGAGACACTGGCACATTTGGAAGATAGTGCGCCCTCAAGATTTTTCAAAATTGATATATTTGCATGGTTGTAAAGTTTTTATATACATGAACCCTCACCTGAAATGATTAAGACCAAATCAGCGTCCTTATGAGTGAAGAGAACGATTTTATAATTAATAATAATAATAGTAATAATCACCATATGGTGATCACATTTTTTTAGTTACGAATGACCAAACTCCCAGCACATCAGACCGCCCAGCACAAGGTGCTCTATAGTCGCTACGACTAGTCGTGGGCAAATCGATGTGAAATTGATGAGGGCGGAGTAAATTGCCGCAAAGTTACTGTCCAAATACCACTTACTTTGAAAAAAAAAGTACCAGTCTATCATGTTAATCATGAAATTCCGTCATTTTCTTGCTATAACTAGGGCATTTTCAGAAATTTTCAAGCATTTTTTTCAGATGCTATGCAAGAAAGTAGTCCACCCAAGATATTTTTATCCTTACGGCAGCCAGGTTAGTGGTATATAAGCTGAAATGGAGGCATGATCTAAGTTTTGCTTTTTCCAGATAGCATGCCCCTGAAGTTTCTCAAACTTTTCTTATTTCCGTCTGTTCACTCTTTGGGAAAGTGCATCTTCACTCTTTTGAAGAAAGACATTCAAGGTCCAATGTCAATTAAAGAAAACCCCAAGTTAAACAGTGTTAACAGGACAATTTCTTCGTGCCAAGACATCACACACAACACAGTCTATTACAGTGAATCCTCCTTATCTAATGACAGGCTTTCACTGTTTTCTGAATTCCAACAGCGATACCCACGAATGCCCAGGCTATAACATATGTACATGATTAAGCTATTCAACATGTTAACTAAGATCATTAGCGAGTGTTTTCGTGTTTTTGAAGGAAAAAAATTGAAGCAAGAACACAAAACTATTATGACGTCACAATAGGCCAACATCAATGCTTGACGAATACAACTTACGGTTGACACTATTCATGAAGCTACGGTCATGGATGGGATTATAAATCCAAATTAAAAAGCGGATTTGGACAAAAATTGTTTCGATCACCTTTACGGGTCATTAGGCGTAGTTACTGAAAAGAGGACTCAATTATGCACGTGTTTGACTTGATCCAGCATTTAAAATGCCTCCTGCCAGCTTATCAGAGGAGGTCTTCGGCCAACACCGACGGAAATCCGTCGTAGTGTTGTAGCGAGCATGCAAGAGCGTAGTTGCCAAAGTTTTTTAATGTGAAGTCCCCAAGGTCTGGACAGAGGCCAGCTGCCAACCGCCTTAAATCCAGAGAGAGAGTTTCTTAACCCCTTGAAACAGTTCTATAGGAGCTTAAGAGAGCGCCTTGTGGAAAGAAAGAACATATGCTATCAAACAAGTAGCACTATTAGTATCAAACCTGAGAACCAGAATCGTCTACCTAAGGGCCGACCTAAGATTTCCTGGCAGGAAATCGGCTACCTGGAAACATGATTCCGGACACCGTGATTGCGGAACGGCACCACAGACAAGGGAACATCTCTTGGTTTGGCCAATGCTGGAGCAACAATGCACAGACAGTGAAGCAGCCAGACATTGTACACACCTCTGACTGAATCATATTTGAGAACCACTGTGTTTGGGCACGCTACGAAGAAGCAACCTATCGCTTAAAATGAAGCTATAGGTTGCTAAAACTTGAATAATTTTGAGTCTCTTTTCAGTAACACGCCTAATTACCTGTAACAATTTTTGACCAAATGCGTGGTGCGAATGATATTTTCAAGGCCACGTTAATGATACAGGAATAATATTCCAAATTGAATGATCTAAATGCACATTTTACAAATTTACGTAGCCGATAGTTGGGCTGATTTTAAATGGCACCATTCTCTAGTCAGTTTGTTTATCACTCTATTGAATGAGACAACGGGAAGTTGTTTTGCCCCGAGGTCGGGATTTCATTACCTTCTAGATTTTGAAACTTTTTTTTATTTCCCAGCAAGTGTGGATCCCGCGTTAGAATAGTCTAAATAACACCAACAACGATCAATGAAATAATTGTATCTGCACAGATATTTCCTGAAATTGGAGTAACCTTTTAATACTGAGGTAATCTCCAGAATGCCATTAACCCATTTCATATCCAAGAGCCGTTATCGTCCTGTTTGCTGTCCCTTTTTAGCGCATTTTTAGTACAAATAAGAAGAACATTGCACTTATTAGATTAAGCTGACAACTTGACAAGAAAATCAATATCAACTCGACTATAACCTTTTCCAAAAATGGATTATGCATTCGTTAATTTGCATGTAAAGCTATTTTTCGTAATATGCAACTTTTGGTTTTTCACTGTTTTAATAGCAACTGAAGTGTCGTCCCCTCTCCCATGGCGCCCAGGATCGCAAAACTTTCGCTTCCTCCAGTAATGTGTTATTTTATATGACAATCGTGTTATTTGATGGGAATTACATTAACAAGGGATACATAATCTAGTTTGTAATATCTACAATGCATGGTTATGGAGATATAAGGGGAAAAATCGTCAAATATCAAATTAAGGTCATCACTGAACTTTAACTCTTTAATATTGCATCGGTTTCTTTTAAAATGGACTCAAATTGTTAAGTTTTCCACAGGGATTTAAACAGAAGTAGTAAACTATCTCTTTTATATTTGGTTATCGAGATCAATGACAAAGTCAATGCCATTGACCTCTATTGATCCCTGAATTTTAGAAATATGTTAAACAGTGCAAAAATGTTTTGTTGCAGTCTTTGAGAAAAAGATGAATAATGAGCCCGTTTATTTTTTTAAAGAAATCGGAGCAACATTAAATATTTTACTTTTGGCGATGACCTATGACATTTGGCAATTTCACTGATAAATGAACTTATGCTCTATACGGTCACGGACTTGCTCCAGATGACCCACATGTCGTCCGGCAGATAGCCCAGGCAATGCTTGTAAGAATTGCAATGGCTCCAGTAGGGAAAGGAGGTAACGAACTTATAGAGTTAAAAAATGGGAAATACTAACCTGCTTTCCTTTCGGTCGTGAGCAAGAAAACATTTTATATAGCCATGTGGGTGACCTAATTATTTGCCAAACGCGTGCTGGAAAATATTGTTTTACCTTAAGTTCTGTGTGTTCTAACAGCAAACATCTGTTTGATTGACTCGAAGGCGCAAATAGCTTAGCTTTCTCTTGATCGGATTGATGCGCACGCACGTTATGTTGTACTTAGAAGTAAGTGCTGTATTAGGTTTCTGCTATATTGGAGTAACTTTATTATCACCAAAATGTCATCAATTCCCTTGAATAATGGCTAAATCAGTCAACTACGTACTTGGATACACGCAAGTCACTTAACTGCGTACTTGGATACAACTTGTCACATTCAATCCATTTTCGGAAGTGTAAGTAATCATTCCTCGTAACTCGTAAAAATTCACACTTGAGAAAACTTACAATGTATGAAGGCTTATATGTTACACCGTGTTATGTAATAAATTTCGTGTAATGTAATAACCGACGCGTAATGTAATAAATTTTGACGTGTTATGTAATAAAACGCGTAATGTAATAAAAATTGACGCGTAATGTAATAAAAAAACATTGACGCGTAATGTAATAAAAATTTTCGTGTAATGTAATAAAAATTAACGCGTTATGTAATAACATGACAATATACTTTCGAATTTCACATAATTTTCAAGGAAATTAAAATTTCTATTCACCCACCGGCGTATCCAGGGGTGTACTCACGTGCGCACGAAAACACCCTGATCAGGCACTTTCCGGATAACTTTATTCCGTCCGCACCCCGATAGGTACTCTGGTTTTATTGAATCTAGGTTACCCCTTTAGTGTAATATGTTCTTCTTGTGCAACTCCGCAGTTGGTGTTATGGGGTGGGAGGTGGGGTCATGTGTACCCTTCGACCCCCTCTGAAAATACTTGAAGGTGGTTTTTTTTTTTTGCAAACTCTGGTCCCACTTGGTGGGGTAACATAAACAAAACCATACATCATAACGAAAAAAATAAATCGATGTACCGATTCAAAATGGCAGTCCAAACGGACGACCATTTTCTTAATGCGGCACATTTCCCCCCGCCGAAAAATGTCAAAATAGCGCAGTACTAGGAACATTCTAATATATTTACCGTGGCTGAAATACAATTTTAAAATTTAAGGGCACAACGAGTTGTGAATAGTGACACATAGTGGATTATGTTGTGACCAATTTTCGCGAAAATGCCATTGCCGATTGGTGTTTTTTTCACCAAAATATGCGTAACTGATTTTAGGCAATTGCATACAATTTTGGGTAAATAATAAATGCCCACACGAATAACAAAATGCCGGGTCCACATGGCCCCCTCGTCACTTACTTATACACTTACTTTCGCCTTGCTAAAACCCCTTTTTCTGGTACCATCTTATAATTTCATTGGCATTTACGCTCCTTTTCAGGCTAAACTACCATCCCCACCAGGGTATATATATGTAAGGTACAGGATGATCCCAATAGTGATGGATAGAGGGGGATGCAACCCTCCCTTTCCGGGAGAGAATTATCAACTGCCTAGTACGAAGCAGGAATATCACAGGCAGCAACACTTGAGTTTGGTCCCAATGAGTAGCTAATGGTCCTCCTTTGTCGAAAAATGAGTACCACTGTCTAACATTACGTTCAAAATGACAATAATTCGTGTCAGCAACACTGTCACTTTCCATAGAAATGACTAGTGTTTATATACACAGTGTTTAAGTGCTATAATTAAATGTTTTTTTGAGTCAGTAAAATGCGAATTATCATGTGTTCCAATATTCCGTATTTTCATACTCTCCTCTTCAACTAGTGCCATCATCGTGACGTCATTATGGGGATTTTTGTACCTTTTTGAACCACTGGAAAGATAAAAAAAAACTCTAAAAGCTATCCTGTGGTGCTTAATTTATTGGACGGGTTTTCAGAATAGGAGATCACGGAGAGCCCACCCCTTTTCAGGTAGACCTAGTAACAGGCATAGTAATTGAATAGCACGTGGCATGATATTGTTTTTGTGTGTGTCCGTCTCTCTGGTGGTCCGTCTGAAGCGCTATTGGTCTGGGGTAGTTATTCTCCCACATTCTTTCCTGGCCTCGCATCCCCTCCTACTTGGTGTAGGTATAAGAGCGCTATTTTAAAGAAAACAACTTAGGAAGTTGTAACCGACGTCAAGGGTGGGAGAGATGTGTACTTTCTCTTGCAATTGTCCTTTAACACCCATGGTGTATTTTGTCCTAAAATCTAAGTGCCTGGGGTTTCTGCTACCCAGAATTTTGTTTTTAGATATTTTCCACTCGTTCAAAGAAGTTTTAGCACCGCTGTTTTGGTAAATTGCCTAACTTACTAATGCGCTTTCTTTTCACATAAAAAATACTAAAATTAGATCATTAGTTTGAGGTCCTTTACCCGCCCCCCTCCCCTGACCAATGGAAGTGTGTTTTTTAAATATATAAATTCAAACCCTGCTGCATAAATTAGTTTTCAGGTTATGCTACAGTAATCTGCATTAAATAAAAAAACTGTAAAACAGAAAAGATTAACCCTTATATGTGATGAAAAAAGCAATTTCAATCATTGCACAACTGTATGCCTTTACTATATAAACCTCTGGCCAAGCACAAAATGTCATTAGCTAAAACTACCCCAAAAATAAACCCCATACAAAATTGAACTCTTGTCCTAAACTGTAAATTGGTCCCTTCCCTAGAGAGATTTAACATCAAACTATTTCAAGCAGGGCTGGATAAAACGTGTTGAAGCATTTCGAAAACATATTTTGCCCCAATTTCAGAGGATTAAACCTGAAAATTTTGCGGTATAGAAAAACAACATAATTTTAAATTTGCCAAAGGGTTCAACGCGCTATATGGTACATATTTGAAGCATTTTAATATGGTTCTTCATGGTACATCTCGGGAAACATCTATCTCTGATTCCTTAAAGCGATTCCATTTGAATAATACCTTTCATCTAATCGACCACTTATATGACTTATCTGGTGGCCTTCCCAACGGTCCCATGTGGCCAAACCTTTGATCTTTGGTGACATCTCAAAACTCCTTCAAGAAGATTTAACATGTCCTAAATCGGGTTAAGATTTAGTTTAAGGGGGGGGGGTGCATGGGAACCGATATAATCTGCTAGACTAATAACCACATGACCTTTTCCCACCATATCGTATCATATCGTTAACGTTAAGTTGACCTGTTGGTAGGCCATAATCAAAACCAGGAAAATTTAACCGTCAAAAATGGCCGAAAAAGTGATAATTTCTTCTTTCTTCTCATTTATATGGGTGCCATTAGCATTAAGTTGTTCATTGATATTGAGAATATGTTTGGCTATATAATGAAAACCCGAACATGTTATCTACTTTTGAAGACAATACGAAAGTGGATAACTCGGTGAGGCTAGACCCTGGGGCAACACCACCTTGGAAGTAACGCGTAGGTAAGGCTGTTAAGACCCCTATTTCGCATAGTTTCATTCCAAAGACCCCATATTTTACTGTAAACCCAAAGTCCCAATATTTTTTTGTCAACATTTTACCACTGTCAACCACCCAAGACTCTTATTGTTTTTAAGAAATTTTGCCTGACTTTTCACCAAAAGAATTTTTTTTTTTTTTAATTGAGCAAATTGCCACCCGAAACCACCTGTTTTTTGACAAATTTGGTTGCCTCTCACCCAAAGACCCCATTTGTTTGCATATATCTGTCCGCCGAGTGCCCCTATGTTTGGAAGCGCCAGCCGCCTATTGGCCAATTGCACCCTATCCAATATTTTCATATGTGAGTTCCCCCTCGGGGGCTATCACTCTCGCTGCACGCGTTTTTTTTTTAGCAAAACCAACCTCACGAAATAACCTCGTAGTCACCGTCCACTGTTTCATGGTCGAGTTCCGACTTGCTATCATAATTATAATAATTGTAGTCAGGGCCCGTAGCCAGGAATTTCATTTGGGGGTGCGGGATTTGAGTGCCAGAAGTGGCCTTTCGGGAAGGGGCACAATTTCCGCTTGGCTCGTTGCGCTCGCCGGTTGCCCCATTTTTTTTTTTTTTTTTTACAGTTCGCCCTGCAAAATCTGAAATCGGGTGGAGGGGAGGGGTTTGGAAGGGAATGGACATCGGCGGTTGACAAACAAAAGAGTATAATAATAGTAAATGCGTGCTGGTTATCATTCATATCTCAGGGCAGCACACCCTTAGACACAGCTTTTAGATTAGACAAGCAGCAAACTTCAACGTGAACAGCGGCTTCAGCATGATAAATGAATATAGCGAACCTTGTCATGGGGGGTGGGGGTGCCGTCCGCAATTCCCTGGCTACGGCCCGATTGTAGTAGCAGTACTAGTATACACTATGGATTTCAGTATAACAAAACAACGCCTTTCTGGGCCAATCGGTTGTAAGAGTCACGAGTAAATTACATTAAGACTGCAGACAGAAAGGTTGCGGGTTCGAGTCCCCGTTAATCTTTTCCTTTGATTTAAAACCAGTTTTTTTTCACTAATTTTTTAACGTAAGAGAATTTGGAATCAACTTAAAATCGGCGTATAACAAAACACTGTCAGTATATGTGGTAACTGGCGTAACATGTAATAAAAATTGCCCAGCATAATGTAATAATCTTATTTACTTACATATGTGGCAATTGATTATTACATTACTTTTTTTTTTTTTACACAACACGGCAAACTTTATTACATAACGCGTCCATTTTTATTACGCAAATTAGATTGTGTTATGTGTATTTTTTTTTTTTTTTCGTTTAATAAATAATTTAATAAATCAATCGCTTATATCAATAAATTCTTGGCCGCCACGTAATGTCATAATCGACGCGTAATGTCAATAACACTGGTAATGTAATAAAAGTTGCACAATGTAATAATATTTTTATTTATTACATACGCGGCAATGTTATTACATTACCAGTTTTATACAAAACACGGCCAAATTATACATTACGCGTCACTTTGTAACGCGGAAATGATTGTGTTATGTTATTGTCGTGTAATGTAATAATCGATGAGTAAAGTAATAATTTCTGCCGTGTAATGTAATAAAACGGCTAATGTAAAATGTAAAAAATTGCCTCGTAATGTAATAGTTACAGTGGCGTAACCAGAAATTTGCATATGGGGGGGGCAGAAGGGGGTGCCGAGGATTTTTATGAGGGGTGAATTTTGGTCCTTTCTCCATAGAACTGTACAAACGGTCAGTTCAATTGGGGGGCTGACGGGGGGGGGGACTCGGCTTCTGGTTATTTTCCCTATTTCGAGCCATTTTCCCACCTGCCTCCTCCCCCACCCCACCGGTTGGTACGTCACTGCTAAGCCCTAACCTAATACCAGGGGTACATATGGGCCCATGCCCTCCCTACCAATGTAGACCAGGGGAAAAACACCGTCTGGACAGTTAATATTTATAAGATAGGCTAAGACATCGGGCGATATGTTCCAAAAACCTTAGCTAAGCCAAGGCAAAGACTGGGAAAAGACACTAGCCAGTGTAGAGCCAATGCGATGCGGCGGCTAGTTTAGTTATGTGTACTTTTCCCATCCCCAAAAACACCAGGGGATTGGGGGGCCGGGGGTGTCACCCGACACACAGCCATCCCTTAGTCAACATTCTAAAATCAAGGTTGATAAGGTTGATGGCACCCCAACGGACTCAGGGCGATGATTCCTTAGTAAACCAGAAATGGACCTAAGTTACAAGAGCCGAAGACATCCACATCCAGATAGGCAAGAATAAATTAAATCAATACGACGGACAGCAAAACGGACGACAAACCGACGGACGAGCACACATCCGCGCGCAAAAGACCGACGGGGGCACACAACTCGAACACACACACACACCATCAACACAAAAAGACCCTCTAATACCACACAAAGTCGCAAACATATCAGGAGTCACTAGGGCCTGCTAAATCAAAAACTAATACATACAAAATGCCATGTAATTACATAACGCGTTTATTTAATTTTATTACCATACGCGTCAATTTTAACATTACGCGTTTTATTACACAACCGCAAAATTTAGTAACATTACGCGTCGGTTTTATTACATTACACGAATGATTACCATAAACACGGTGAAAACGCTTGATTTTTACCCTCGTCTTACTAAGCCTTTTTTTGTAACACGTTTACCAAGGGGGGGGGGGGTGGTTAGCACACTGATGTTATGATTTTGATACCAATGGATAGCTATGGTCCTCCTCTTTCCATTGATCCCAAAATAAGTACCAACATACCTAGTATGTCGTCACGATGACATCACCAAGTCCGCGCGTCGCAAAATTTGGCCATTTTCCACAGAAAATAGGCGAAGATCCAAATTTTGCGCTAAAATCGCAGAATATAGGATTTCAGGCGTTTTTCAGTCCGATATGATGGCATTTGGATATAGTTTTACATAAACATAGAGTTTTTTAGAGCTATTGTGCAAATATTTCAAAAATTGCACATATAGAATATCCTGGGGTGGCCAAAACACCCACCTAACCCTTCGACTTTGAAGCATACCCTAACCCCGGTGAAGGTGCTACCTAACATTTTTTTTAGTTGTGTGAAATGACCGGAAAGAGTGAGAGAACGATTACCTCCTAGAAGGCGTTTTACGAAGTGTTAGATTTTAGCGCACCGGAGCGAAGGTTAATCACGAGTTCACCTTTTACATCATATACTCATTTTGAAACACTCCTTTCAAGTTGCAACTCCGTGGCCCTATGTGATTATTATGGGAAAGTGAATTCAAAACAGAGCCATGTTACAATTATATAGTTAAGGTGGTGACACGATCGACACTTGTCCCTCATCAAAATTGCGTTGTGGTATGTTTCAATTATTTCATACCCCTGGAACGTTTTCTCTTGAAGTTATTTAAAAAGTCTCCAATGTGGTATACCACATTTATTAACACACGCATTGCCTAGGAATTAATTTAATAACACATTTTTTGCTTCTACAATCAAAACGGCCTGGACCGATTAAATCAGCCCTCAACAATTTGTCTGATATAGTGTTTCGGTGTATTGCTGCAGCTGAGTGAGGGAACATCGGGGACCATGATCGGGTCAGCCACTACTTGCTTGTTTCAAACAAAATGGTTGTGAGCATGTTAATAAAACTACCTTAACACTTAAGGGGACATAGGAACATTTGTTTGAAGCGAGTCTTCACAATTTTTAGTAAGTTGTAAGTTCCATGTTTCTAAGCAATTTAAGAGAAGTGGTGTCCTTTAAGTTGGACTCTTATTTTAAAAATATGCACTTGTTAGTCGACTATGATTAACGTAGAAAATACTGATCTTAAGCTTATTTGGTTGTTGAGACTACAAAAAGTCATTTAAAATCATTATTAGTAACAGGCATGGCTTATACAGGGTAAGGTATAGCAAATGAATGACCTTATGTCAGGAGGAAATGGGGCACCATGGGTGGAAATGGAGTGAGACTTTTCTTTGATCGATTTTTGTCAATGATGAACTAAGCTAATAATTTTGGAGGTGGTGTGCAAAATTTCGTACAGTGCCATTTTCTAGAATCCAATATGACACTATAACTCTCAATTTCATTCACTGGCCATAATTTTAGGCACTTGATCCGTTTTAGTTTAAAGCAGGAGGAATCTTTTGGTCGGTTATTGACGTGATGATTTGTCACAACATTACCATCAAATCCAATATGGCCACCCTAAAACCCATATGCCTGAAATCTTCAAGTGAACCGTTAACTCATCAACTATGTAATAGAGGCATTATTCTGCGCTCGATACCTAAGTAGGACAATCATATATGACATTTCAAGTGTGTTAGGCCAGGCTTACCAATCAAGATGGGAGCCAATACAGCCAAAGGGCCTGCCTTTGTTTTAAGATCTTTAAAACCTACGAATTGTATATATTCATAATATACTGGCCCGTCATTTTGATTACAGTTAGGTTGGCAAAGAACATATACCACCATACGAGTGATTAAGAACTCAAAGACATACATCTTCATACTTTAATTTAAACCTTAATAAAAATTTCCCCCATTTTTGGGTGTTTTTTAAATAAATACAATACAGATGTATCGTAATTATAGGTTTAAAGAAGGTAAAAAAGGCACCACATTGGCCCCCATCTTAAACAATTTTGCATGTTAAAAGAAAACAGAAATTCCTGATAAGAATGTCAAATGGTCAAATACTGATCCCAAACCTTATATTTAACACCTTTTAATAATTATTAGTTGAATTTGTAACTACATATAATACAAATCGTTACATGTAGGTTTATATTTTTAAAGCGGCTTGTATGGGCGGCCATCCTGGAAATTTCGAAATGTCCATTAAAGAGAAATTGCCAAATAATAAGGCATTTCCAGTGATCAAATAGATGTATCTCATAAGTGGTAAAGTGGAAGACATGGAATTACCTCTAAAACTGCCAAATGTGCAGAACACTTAACCTGTCCGGATGCGTTGGAAATGCATATAGCGGTTTTAAAGTAACAAACTTGCAGTCCAGTGTGCGTAATTGTAAACGATTTTGAACACCTGCAGCAGAAACATATTGGAGTTTATTATTCAAGTAGCGTAAATAGGTGTAATGGAGGGGTGGTGGTTAGATCATTGTAATGTTCCGAGAGCATATTTGACTGTTTGAGCAAGCCATAAGGGCTTTTTTGTGGCAATTTAATGAGAAATTACATTACAAACACTTTTTCGTGCTTTAAAACACCCGAGTAGTATCGAGCAATATTTGCCTCTATTGGAAATACTTAAGGGATTTTTATTGTTTTGGACATGGTAGCAGCCATATTGGATTTTCAAAAATGCCACTGTAACAAATTTTGCACACCATCCAAAAAATATTGGCTAGTTCCTAAAGAAACTAAAATTGATCAAGAGAACAAAGTCTGTACTCCATTTCCTCCTTCAGGCTGGGTGCCTACTAAACTTCCACCTACTATTATATGCACCCACACTGGGGACAACAGCTAACTCAGTAATGCTCGCATACCTCAGATAAAATCAAACAGTGGAAAACCCTACCTGCATAAAACACGCGTGGTTACATAAAAAGCACTGAATGGAAATTCTTGTTAACACATTGGCTACATCATACATTGGCTTACATCCCTAGGGCCCTACTTCCCTTCCGTTACAACAAGCTTTGGATGATAAACTAAATAATGTCACTGATGAATATTGCCATGGACGTATGCCTACAACTGTTGGTTTTTTTGTTATATATCCCCACCTTTAAGCCATTATTTGTCCACCAGTGTTTCGATCTTTGATGGTTTTTCTTTGGTTCTTTTTGAAAACCAACTTAAAATGTGAAACAAGATGACTTTTTTGTCACATTTCAATTGTGACACGCCTTTCTTTTTGATGCTGTTGGCTATTATTATACCCATTTTGTTTACACAATATGAGTTTAGACATTAAATCGTGAGCTGAGAATAACAAGGTTCCAACTGACAAGGTCAACAGACAAAACTATATAAAACAAAATACTTGGGGACCTATTACAGTGGGACCTTAAAAACACATTCAAATTTTGAAAACTAAACAAATTATAAATCATTTACGTATCAATTTAATTTTAAAAATATTATTCGCGTCACAAAAACCCAAATTACCGTTAGAACCAGTTCACTATCTATTTTGGATGGTTAAGCACTGCTTTGATAACTCTTTGATGATCAACCTGTAGTTAGTGTTCTAATACTGTGTCCATTTCAGTAAACGAAAATATGTGATTGCAGTGTGGCTACAATGATTAGAAATGGCATAAGCGATAGCCCTTAACGGAACCATTCTCCATACTATGTAACACCACATTTAAAAAAAAGACTCATATTTGAAAGACGATGTTGATACCTATGGATCCTGTGTTCGTGAAACAATTTAAGAACAAAATTGGCTCCTCTTTGGTGAAAAGCGGACAGCCCTCGTATGCGTGAATGAAATTTTGCTATGTAATGACACACTCCGAACGTGGTTGAGTTGCAAAATCAAAGTCACTTACACTTGTGAAACACAAACACAACAAAACCCATGAAAAAATAACCAAATGAAAAAAACTTTGATGGAAAAACATTAAGAACACATATGTGAATCAATTCCACACAAAGTACACAACAACATTGCTATATCCCTGACGGTATACAATCATGATATGATTATGTTTCATCATTCAAATGGTTCACACCTCCATGACAACTTGTGCCATCATTGCAAGCAATATGGCTAATTACACGATGCATAAAAAGAAATTACGATGCATAAAAAGAAATAGAAAAGACCTTCTTTAAGGTAAACTCTTTTTTGTACCAAAGTATGCGTACCAATAGCTCTGCATATTCATCAGCAGGTAATATTGCACCTCATTGAATAACTGTAACAATCCCTGTCTATTTCAATAACATGAGAAATATAGACACGTCTTTTGATCAAATTATGGGCAGCTGAATAGCGAAAGGAGCAGATGCTTTATTCGCCACCAGGTAAAATACCAATTATACCATTACAATGTAATTTGAGATTGTGTAAAATTAACATTTATATATAAATAATGAGTTTTGATTTGTCTCTTTTGGTAGGATAATAGTTAAAATGATAATCTAGGAATATGTTCAAACTGTGTTTATATTTCTCTTTTAACGTTCTGTGTGCAATGGGGGCATAGAGTACTCTAGTAACTTAATTAGTCTAATAAAAAAAACATTGTTCACCTGTTCGCCATTTGTAGAATATGCATATGAGCCAATGAAGGATACATTGAACTTTATTTAGCAGTTTATGTACCCTTGGCGAATATGCGACGTGGACTGGATGTCTCCCTTTAACTATTGTATAAACCACCTGCAATACTCAACATTTGTTTCCAGCGAAGATGGTATAATTTATGGGTGGATAAAAGCCACAACATTGCAAGTTACTCAAGCATATGTGCAGCAAGCACATGATTGGCAGAATACCACAGTCATGCACAGAGTTGGGTGGTTGTCTCATGTAGAAGTACAAAGTCCACTGGTTCCATTATTTTAAGAATTAATGACATGGTATTATGCCTACTAGGAAATGCGCTTATATTTCCTAAGCATCTAGAAACAAGACTTTTTGCCAGATCTGAGTCTGGACAGCCCCCCCCTCAGTGGTATAACTTCTCAGTTCATTGACATGTACGGGATGATCTGACCCCCTGGTTTTGATAGTACCATATGTGTAGTACATGCCCACAACACAAGCATTTATAAAAAAAACCGGTTTCCTGTGGTTTGAAAGTTGTAATCCGGTGCAATGGGCTGTGGTTGAATATTTAGGATCTATTTGATTGATAAACTACCCACATTGTTCCATTGATGAAACATCATAACAATCTCAGACTGTAAACTTAAACAAAATGACATACTAACACTTTCACTAGATTTTTTGAATGGATGAAGCTCTTTCTTGGAAATTGTGCAAATTGGCCAAAGTACAGTGTCAATGCTGGGGTGGGGAGGGCACTGCAACCTAGTGATATGGTATGGGTTGTAAAAGTGCCATTTCCAAACCCCATGGCATTCGTGACAGGGACTGCAAGATAGTAGGTCTTGGGTGTTTTCAAATTACGGTTGAGCATGAGTATGGTTGATGCCTGACATATACCGTGGTTATATAATCTCTATAATACGAGAGGGGTTTCCTTTGATCTCAAGTACTTACACTAACATCTTAAGTACTAACACCTCGCTCAGCGATGGTTGTCTTTTTAAAAACTATTCTTGTTTGGGTTTAAACACTACTTTTGACTGACGTCAGAAGGTTTTGAATGGCTTTTCTACATTAAATATTTAAATCCTGGACCCTGCAAAAATGACGGACATCACAATCTTAAATAGAGCAGGACTGATACGATTGTTATCACACTACATCTAAACAAAATAATGTTGAGAGAGGTTGAGTTAGTATTGAAACCCAAGTGGCTGCAGACTTAAAGGCCAGTCATGAAAACAAATGTCGACTAGACAACATTTGAGACTGTTGCAAAGTTGCAAATGGAGGTTTTGTAGTCAATATTTACCGGCGGAAGAACCCCCCTGATGAGCCTTTAAAGGTTTGCAGTTTGTTAGAGTCAGAGCAAACACGGATTTTTAAATTGCGAACGGTTCAAGTCAAACTTCCAACGTATTTTGTATGAATTCTCTGTGGAGTTTTGCCACAGGTAAACATGAACTCAATTTCGTGTTCCAAATAATTTCGGAAATTGTCATCGAAGTGATCTAACGTATCTTAATAATAACTATGATAAAATGCATGCGCTACCCCTCCCACACACACATATTGTTTGCTTTGGACTTCAAAGCTTAAATTCCGTTTGCATTTGTTTTCAAAATTGTACGTGTATTTATATAATAAAGCTCAGTGTGCGTAATCTGACGTGCAGATTTGATTTGTAAGAAAAGGAATTCGTAATTTTGTATTTTAGGTCCGCAGACGGGCGGAAATTACAACAGAGTGACTAAAGGAGTACTGTAATATTAGGTCATAACATCCAAACCTACCAATAGGAAATAAACCTTTTTCGATGATATGGAATTATAAACGAAAAAAGAACAGGATGGTATAAATCGCCTTGAGCATCAGTTTTCTGGAGCATGTCGTTATTAAAAAAACAAACATTGGAATGTGATGATACTCGATGGAGATTATTCACGTTAGTTCGTCGCACTTTATTAGAAGCTTATGCAGTTGCAAATATTTCCAGTTGACAGAAAACCACCATGCATCGGCGCATACAGCACTCTCATTGGACGAAACTCCGATGACGTGTCAATCTCTGTTTTCCCATTGCATCAGGATACTGTGGAGCTTTAGATGCTACACTACGTGATGCGTGTGAGCACAATGTGGAATTATTTGATTTATCAATGAACAAAAAAATCCACATTCTAAGTACACGTACACGCCTCGCACATGGCGTGTCGACTTTGACAGGCGCCGCCGTGATTTCTTTAACTAGAGCTCTGGATGACCCTTTTTCAATTACTCCATGGATCAAAGAGAGAAAAATGCTTGCATAAGGACATTGGATACGCATATCGGCGAAGCAACTGATTTCGGCAGCCGTTATTATTGTCTAATTATACCTTTATACTCTCGGGTATGTCAGTGCAAAAGTTGCACATTTGATTGAAAATGAATAAAATGTCATCAAATTGTTCTTTTCCCTAAATAACAGTGACCAGTAGATGTACACCATGTTGCATTGACTCGAGCAAAAAAATAGCACTGTTGTTATCCAGTAAATCCGCTCGGTGTGCAGAGGATAAATCACTTCAAATTACTTTTTTATCTGGAAGTAAGGAGCATTGTTATTACCCATACAGTTGAAAAAGATTTTCAGGTGCTTATCACCCGACTAAGATTGAGCTATTTTTTTATGACGCAAAACACAAGATACTTGTCCTCTTTCACGAATAAATAACCTTAGGCTTCTACTGTGCGTTCAATTGACTTTTTCCGTATTTCCGTATTTTCCCCGCCCTGCGCTACTGAACAAAATCATACAGAGCATGACGGAATCAATGGCAATACCTCATTTGCGTACTTGGGACTTTCTATGTATGAAAGCTGCCCTAAATGCGGGGGATAACGAGTCTATAAACGCCTGACATCTTTTCAACTGCATGAACGGTAACAATGGCTCTGTAGTTCCAAATAAACAAAGGGGAATCTGAATGCTTTGTCCGCTGAATACCAGGTGGATTTACTTATCAATAACGCCATTATTTTCTTGAGTCAGTGTAGCATTGTGTATGTCCCTTGATCACGATATTCAGAAGAGAAATTGAGATGGCATTTTATTCATTTTCATGAAAATGTGCAAACCTTTACAATTACCATACCAATAAATGGTAATTATAATATTTATTATTATTTATAGTGGGAAAATGGCTTTACTCTGCCGATGTATCAAATTAACAAATTTTGCTTTGATCCCATGGCCAAAATCCAATTGCTGCCCAGTGACAACCAATTGTACTTATTATCCGTAATCAATACCCCTGATTACTGAGATTAGCAGGCCCACACCTAGCCACTTCTGTATGTGAGCAGAGGTCCTTGAAGTGCACACTATTTCTCCTACTGAATTAATGTTGTAATGCGATACGCATAATATTCATCATGGCATTACCGTGTGGATATGTTAAAATTGGTATTAGCATTAAACAATACAATGCAAGTATTCGCTACAAGAATGGACATTCCAAATATACCTGTTTAATGTATATATTTAGCTAGTTTAGTTGATTAGTTCAAATACTGTCTGAGTCATTCAGACAATAGTTAAACTGTCTGACTGACTCCTTTCTTGGGTCTGTCACTGATCGTTCTTTCCATGAAACACTCATAAATGAACGTGCAATTATAGTTTCAGCATTTTGATTTTCCCTTCCGGTTTTCTTAAGTGCTTTCACATCTCTGCTCTTTTTATTGTCTACCATGCAGTATAATGTTCCACTGTAATGAATTAATGTCGTCGAAGATGTCAGTTTTACGACCAGCTACATTTTTGTTTTATTTGAAACTATATTGTAAGCTATAACCGCAACAGGGATGACAGAGTAGACTTACCATATCCAGCCTACTCGCGCTGTTAGATATTCAGTTTTCTTCACTCGGTAATTAGAGCTTTTTCACAAGGTATGTGCATATTTTGAGATGAAAAACGCAATAGGCATGTTAGTTATGGACAGAAATTATAATTTCTATATTATTAAAGAGACACTGGCACATTTGAGAAATAGTGCGCCCTCAAGATTTTTATTTTTGCATTGTTGTAAAGCTTTTATATACATTAGCCCTCGCCTGAAATGATTAAGACCAAATCAGCGTCCTTATGGGTAAACAGAAACGATGCTATAATTAATGTCGCCGGCGACATTAATTCAGCAGACGACGGAAATAGCGTTAAACACAAGAAAACGCACGCCGTATGCATGTTTCCCACGGCATGTACCCTGTTTGACCGGTCTGTGACCTTTGTGGTTTTAATATCAATGAGTACGAGTCTATGATATTCATATAATATACACATTTGTTGAATAAAGTTATGGAAAACTTAAAAGTTAGCATACAAATTACATGGATGTCTTTAAAGTCTGACTCAGAGATTTTGAAATATTATTTTTTTGTGTAATAATGAAAAATAGTCAACTAGAACTAAAGATAGTAACCTAAAATGCACAATTCCGAAATTTGAGATGAATCGGATTTTTCGTTTTGATGCAGTAAACATTTATGTGTAGTATTATGTCCCATAGGATACTGTGTATAACAAAAGTTCCGGATCCGGAATTTTATAACAGGAAATCTCTGAGTCGGCCTCTTATTAACGTTTTTGAGTATGTTATTTTTATGTGTAAAATGTATCTCTATTCTTCCAATGGCCTAGACTATCATTTGAGAGCAAATTGAAGAAATTTCATATTTTGTGAAAATGTGCCAGTGCCGCTTTAAAGGCGCTATCAGTGATTTGCTAAATCAGAAAATCGAAAAAAATCATCAAAATCAGATTTTTGCTTGTCTGTAACAAGAATAGGTATCCTAACATACCCTGCAAATGATAGGACCAGAAGCAACCCAATAAGGACAAAATCGGAAATTTTAGTCATTAGTGTCCGAAGGGACGCTTACTACAACACGTAATTGAATGGAGATTCGTATCTTTGAACACTGCCGTTTTCTTCCTTTCTGTCAATTCTTCGGTTGGAAACAGTAACTAATGGGAATTCTACAGACTTCTACTTCACTTTTAAGCTATTCCTGCAAATTCCATGTATTTTGACTCCTTCGGATAAATCACTGATATTGTCTTTAATGTATACCTAAACTATAGTTTGACTAAACTAGTCAAAGCTTTGTGAAATGGTACATTTGACGTACCTGCAGTGTTATTTTCATCTCGCAAAGCCTCCCGTGTTACACAGTTACAAATTTGTGTTGTGGTAAGCATAACACTCAATTTCAAGTTTTCTCACTTTAGCCAATGATTGTGAGAAACATCTGAGGTTTCTTAGGTTGACATGAATAAAGTCAAAGACCCAGAAATAAAACCATACTCTGACATGTGCGTTTAAACAAACACAGCTCCGGAGTTATATAAAATAACAAAATAACTGTTTTGTTATTTCTGTTCGCTCACAAAACCTAAGATAACAATTCTAGCCCGTTAAGAAATAGTCAGAGAGAGAGATTCAAAAATAGGTCACGGCAAGGAAACCTAAAGGCAGTGGAGCACTTTACACAAATTCTGTTATTCTAGTGATCAGTTTGTGCCAAACGCTAAGCGATGTGTTTGTCAGCGGTTTTCTTATGTCCCGTTTTCCGCCTTTACCTTCGCGCTGAGATACGGTGTAGGTGGGAACATGCTCGACGCAAGTATATAGCTTGTGATTGACGTAGCACACATTTGCGTAGATTTCTAACTTTTCTCGATCAAATAAGCCCGCGTCACTCATTCATCACGCTTCTGGTCTAATTCTGTTGGGAATTGTACCACAAAGAAAAGTTTACGGCATCCAGTGCAGGGCAATTACGTGTCTTGGTTACAGACATCTCTAGAGCGGTCCATAGAAATTAATTACTTACGCCATTCTGGGATTAAATTTTTAATCTAGGTGACACTTAAATAATGTCACCTGGTACTTTCAAATGTTAATTCCATAGGTATTGAATTTACAGAACCATCATTTTTTTACAAATTTAATGGTCATCCATAAAAACAAACTTTATAGAAAAGCTTTAAATGGCTAATGCGTAATGCAGAATAAATTTTTGCCTTAATTAAAAGTCTGTCTCATTTAGGTATTTTCAGTGTTCAAATTTTGAATGCACTCAGTAAGTAAATTTAGAAAGAGGGTCTTCGGAGTGTACAGACTATTTCCATACGGGTCTGAGTTCTTTTGTAAGACGTTTTAGTTCAATGTATACCATTATGCTCTTTTCAGAAGGCAATGTGTGATGCTAGATCACGTTTATTTAAATTCATGCGCTCTAGATGAACCCCTGCAAAATCTTTGAAATAATCGATGCCAGACATTGTAAGTATGTATAGAGTTTTCGCAGCAAGGACTGAAATGGTCGCCTGCCTTAATATGTCTTAATATATTAGATACAAACCATGTACTACGTCCACAGTGCACAATGTATATTGGAGAAAAACAGGATATATATGGACAATTTGACTGAACTGACTTGCTTGGTGATGCTTATGCTTTTGAGGTATGGCCATATGGAATTAAAAAATGTGTTTTGTTGGGATTCTTAAACTTCCTTACTTCTTTATTATCTCTTAGCACGTTTTGTCACTAACAGATTAACCCACTTTCTTGAACCACCCTTTTCAACCATTGTGACTACAAGTGCAGTATTGCACTTTTAAGAGGATGTAACTGGCAAAAGACTTTGGTCATAATTTCATTATATCCTACATTATGCCTACTTTGTACCATGTGCTTTTTCTATTAAACCGAACTTTAAAATAAAAGAATCCAAAACCTCATTTTTTGTTTTCTAATTATAACTTTTTGAATACAATCTTCAATTACTACTTCCCTTGCTCGCCCGATCTCGACAGCTGTGTGCTGACAAGCATTGCGTGTCATCTACGCCTTTTCTGGCTCCTGATTAGGTCTGTTCCGATTTTCTGGTTCCTAATGATCCCTTCCTTTCCAGATTCATTTGGCCAAAACAACATCAAATGTCAAAGTCATCACCAAACGTTAACTCTTCAAAATATCGATTTCTTTTAAAATGGCCTCAAATTGTTAAAGGGACATAATGGCATGAAAAAAAATGACATAATGAAAAGGACCCTTACTGAAATCACTTCCACGAGTTTGAAATAATTTGGATGTTTACATTCTGTAAAAACAGTAAAAACAGGAAGAGTTCCAGGGGGGAAGTGGCAGTTTGTGGCCATTTCTGGAACAGAAAAGCAAGGTGTTCATATCCCTGACAGAATTTACAGTGTATCTAGCATGTTTTGAGACACAATTCAAAGCATTCAGACGGGGATTCAAGCATTGTACTTTAGGCTTGTAGTAATATATTGATCTGGCAAGTGAAAGATGGATTAGCCGGGATTAGCACATATACAATAGCAATGGTCTGTGAGCTGATGAAAGCATGCTTTTCAAGTTTGGTAAATGCTGGCAGTAATGTCAGCATCCTTGTTCCAGAAATTGCCACAAACTGCCACCTCGACGCGTCCCCCCCCGGAACTGTTCCTGTTTTTACAGAATGTAAACATCCAAATTGTTTTCAAACTCGTTAAATCGATTTCAGTAAGGGTCCTTTTCATTTATGTTAATTTTTTTCATGCCATTATGTCCCTTTAAGCTTTCCCAGGGATTGTAACGAAAGTATTTATCGAGATAAATGACAAGCAAAATCAATGCCATTGACCTCTATCGATGCCCGAATTGTAGAAATTATGTTAAACCGTGCAAAATAATTTGGTTGAAGTTTTTGAGGAAAGATGAATAATTTGAGCCCATTTTAAAAAAGAAATCTGAGCAACATTAAAGATTTAACTTTTGGTAATGACCTTTGACATTTGACGATTTTCACTTATAGCTCCATAACCATACCCTTGGTTGGTTGGTTTCAATACCAAAACCATCCACACTTTGGTTATCTTTTACAACCATTTTAATACTTTTTTTAATACCGTTTTGACCCCGTATTATGGATATCCCCCTACACTTTCACGAAAAGGCTGAATTTGTTGATTAACCTTTCATAGAAGAAAATCCACGTCACGAATTCCTCCAGATAGCAATTGTAGAGGCGGCAGGATATCCAGACTTCAGTAGGAAGAAGTGACCTACTTATAGAGTTAAAAATTAGGAAATAACCAACCTGCTTACCTTTCGGCTTGAGCAGAAAAATTTTTATACAGCCATGTTTGGTGACCTAAGTATTTTGCCAAACGCGTGCTGGAAAATGTGGTTTTTATACCTTTATTTTTCTTTTGGTTCTAACAGCAAACATCTAGTAGAGGTTTGATTGACTCGAAGGCGCAAATAGCTTACGCTTTCTCTTGATCGGATTGATGCGCCCCACCTATTGTACTTAAAAGTTAATGCTGTATTAGGTTTCTGCTATTTTGGGGTAAACTTTATTATCACAAATGTCAGCACTTCCCTTGAAGACGGCTAAGTCACTTAACTACGTACTTGGGATACAGCTTGTCACTTATCACATTTAATCCATTTTCGAAGGTGTAGTAATCGCTCCCCGTAAGAAATTCACACTTGAAAATACAATGAGTTTCCAATGTATGCTGGCTTATCCTAACAACGATTTCACATTTACATCCCAATTATAACCACCCCTGTACTAAGTTTCCCGCTGTGATTATTATGCACGTTAAATTCAAAATACAGAGGCCCATTTGCAATTAGTTGAAATGGTTACACTAGCTAACAACATTGTTTCCGCCAACTTTCATCAATCATCATCAGCCTTTTTGCTGTCCACTGTTGGAACGAAACCGCAATCATGTTTCCATGCTGAATTTCGGCCTACCCTTCCACTTGGCCTAGGCGGGTTGGAAGGGACCCTGGTACCAGATAAGTGTGGCAGTAACAGACCCGGGGATTGTCCCCTAACTCTTTTCGATAAGTCTGCAACTTTTTACGTGTTCATGAAAACTCCCCTGCTACACGGGACCACCGCTTTACATACTCTCGAACCATGAGGCGCCGGACACCCATTTGCATACACCGGCACATTTTACACAATGGTGGGATCGAGAAAATTCCATAATCACACGGCTGCGCAATTATGCAATTTCCGACCTTAATGAACTATTTGAGTATGACCAAGAAAACTGACTCTCGCGGAGCTTGAACCAGGGCCGCTCAAATGATCTTATACCCTGCCGACGGTTACGCGCCTTAGACCGCTCGGCCACCTCGCCCCCCCCTACTTTACTCCATCAAAATTGTGATTTTGTAATCAAGAACGTTCATATTTTTCTCATTACTTCCAGCAACGTTTTGCTCTGAGTTGTGAAAGCACATGTCTCCAAAGGTAGTATGCCACTTTATTAAAATACGCATTGCCCCTGGGGCATTTTGAATGTGTACTCTACAAACTTGCTGGACTAACTCAAGCTCAAATCTTAGATCACGTTTGAGTATGTAACGAAACTATCCCCCCACCTCATAACTTTAATGTCATATAACATTTTTGAAGCCGTCTTTCATAATTTTCATAAGTTTTATGTTTCCAAGTTTCTAAGCAATTTAAGAGAAGTGTGTCCCCTTTAAATTGGAATCTATTTTTAAAATCTGCGATTTTAAACGAATTCTGATTTAAAGTACACAATATTATCTTGATATTGTTGGGGCTGTTTAGACCATTACTATAAAAAGTATATTTATAAAGTCATTATTAGTAAAGACATGGATCATACAGTAGTGGATGTATAGCCAAATGTAATGACCTTTATGCACCCCATGTGAACAACACTCCTTAATTCTCGCATTACCTCAAGATAAAATCAAACAGTGTAAATATACCTGCATTTTCAGCACCTTCTGTTTTATTGATTGTTCATTAGAATCTTTGAGAAAAGCTTATTCACAAAAGTTGAGTTGATCCGATCTTGCGGTTTTGTGTTTGAGAACCCCAAGCTTGTTCCCAGTTTCATAGGCACTGTGTTTGTAATTTGTGTTGTGTGGTTACAGAAATTACAAACCATTGGCACCGAATTTGAGATGACCGAACTTGCACGTAAGATTAGTCACCGTGGAGGGTTCTAAGGATAACGGTTCAGATGGTATAAAAAAATCAACTTTTGTTTAGGTAAGTCGGGGGGGGGGGACGAAGGTTGTGGATCACGAAAATGCACTTTAAGACAAAACTTGGCTCTATTAAGGTGAAAAGCCGAAATCACGAGTATCGCATGCGTGCATGAAGATTTTTTCTGTGAATGGACAAACACCGAAACGTGGTTGATTGCTAATCAAAGTCATCTACACTGTGATAAAACAAACAAACGATAAAAAAAAAAAAAAACACACAAATACCCGTGCCAGAAAAAAAATATCTTGCTAACTAGAAAACATATAAAAAAAAAACATTGATCACAGATGTGAACTCATCCACACAGCCAAATATACGAAATGTGACCATATACATCAGTGATAGTGATCATGGTATTGAGTCGTTCAAACCTCGAATAAAAATGGTCCATCATTGCTAACAAGATGACTATACAGTTACACAAAACATAATGTTTTACGTCTCCCACTTCCTATAACAAAAAGACAAATTGAAATATAAAAGGACTTCTATAAGGTATATAACTCTTTGTGGTTTTAGCGTACCAATAGCTCTGCATAGTAACGATGCATAACAATCCCTGTCTATTCAATAATTCATGTGAAATCTAATGAACAACGTTCTTTTGATCAAATTAGGGCAGCTGAATAATGAAATAAGGCGGTGTTTATTCGCCACAGGGTAAAATACCAAAATTAAATGTAATTTGGATTGTAGATGTGTAAATAAAACATTTATATAAAATAATGAGTTTTGATTGTCTCTTTTGGTAGGATAATAGTTAAAATGATAATCTAGGGAATATGTAAAACTGTGCTATATTTTCCTTTTAAACGTTCTGTGTGCAAAGGGGGGCATAGAGTACTCTAGTAACTCCTAATTAGGGTCTAATTAAAAACAAACATTGTTCACTGTCGCCATTTGCAGAATATGCATATGAGCCAATGAAGGAACATTGAAGTTTATTTAGCACCCTGTATATGTACCCTTGGCGAATATGCGACGTGGACTGGATGTCTCCCTTTAACTATTGTATAACCACCTGCCAATACTCAAACATTTGTTTGGTTGAACACTTACTTTTGATTGACGGTCAGAAGGTTTTGAATGGCTTTTCTACATTACACTATTTAAATCCTGGACCCTGCAAAAAGGACGGGACATCCACAATCATAAATAGAGCAGACTGATACGATTGTTATCTCACTACATCTAAACAAAATAATGTTGAAGCGGTTCGAGCTAAATTGAAACCCAAGGGGCTGCAGACTTAAAGGCCAGTCATGACAACAAATGTCGACTAGACAACATTTGAGACTGTTGCCAAAAGTTGCAAGGAGGTTTGTAGTCAATATTTACCCGGCGGAAGAACCACCGGATGGGCCTTAAAAGGTTTGCAGTTTGTTGGGAGTCAGAGCAAAACACGGGTCAAATCAAATTCAAACTTATTTCGCTGAATTCTCTGTGGAGTTTTCCAACGCAGGTAAACATGAACACAAATTTCGAAATGTTCCAAATTTAATTCCAAATTGTCCTCGAAGTGATTCTAAAATAGATTAATAATAACTATGATAAAAATGCATGCGCTACTCCTCCCACACACACACATATATGTTTGCTTCAAAGTTTAAATTCTGTTTGCAAGTTACCTTCGCAGTGTCGTTGGTATTGATGTAATAGCCTCACACAAGGAAATGTATGTGTGACCATGTTTTTATGGTTTCGGTGGTATATAGTGTGATTGGGTGTATCCCATAGGATTTTCATGTTAAATAATTTGTTCTATTTGGGTTTCAATGGAGCCTAAACTGTCAGAAAATATTGGAGTGCACGTTTTAGGATGCTGCCCCCTTCTTCAACGGGGGATGTTAGTACATGGGAAATTGTTTTTATCGATTCAAATTGTGTTTTTAATGTATACTAAAGCGTTCGTTCCCTTATAAGGATTAGAAACAAGGCATTTACCCAGTTTCCAACCTTTAGTAAGCGGTTATAGCCCTAAAGGTTTCAAGATCACCCTGGAGTAAAGCTATGATGTGTTGAAAAGTGAAAGTGGTGGTTGGTTATCCTTGCCATTACTGAAAACAGAAAAAGTATTGTAAACTGATTAAGTGCCCTATCACCTTGGAATATCCAGGGAAGATTTGGTGGACCGTATAACCCATGTAGGACTGCATATAAGACAGGACCCTTGTTGCATTTTTTTTATGTATTTAGCCAACCAAAATGCACACACTGTAAACTATACCATTTTTTGATCCAATGGGACCATTTCAACCCCAATTATCAACGGTTTCAACAAAATCCCCCCCGAGCATTGGGTAAATTTTACTCCAGGAGGACCTTGAACACTTAGGGGGCTATAGCGCTTTACATAAAGGTCGGAATCTATGCAAATATTCTAAACTTAAAGAAAATATAATTAATAATATTGGCTTTTATAAAGGCGCCATTTCATCAAGATACAGCGCTGTTGCCTATTATTATTACGCTGCAGTCAGGAAATCGTCACAATCATTTCGCTTCATTTAGGCCGGCAGCTGGACAAGCGCACAATACCTATCAGCACTTCGATT
The DNA here is from genome assembly GCA_023653785.1 of Ophioderma brevispina. Lineage (NCBI taxonomy): Eukaryota > Metazoa > Echinodermata > Ophiuroidea > Amphilepidida > Ophiodermatidae > Ophioderma > Ophioderma brevispina. The sequence goes on from JAMKCH010079813.1 coordinate 157,228, forward strand.
GTACATTCCCATAACAGCTACCCGATATCGCTTGGGTCGACGAAGCAAGTGAGGTAAAGTGCCTGGACCACAAGTGGCACAACACCATGGCCGCCGCAGCGGGGACTAGGCTCGGAACCACAACTTTGGATCATGAGTCGGCAGTCATACCAGGGACCACATGTGCCCTCACATTGGGGGCACATGTGAGGAACATGTCCTTATGAACATGTTCATGTAATCAAGGGACATGAACATGTCATGTTATGTAGATTAAACACAATTGGATTCGGTTTCAAATTTTCCACTGTAGAGTAACATTTCCAACCCCTTGACGAAGGGAGGGGGGGGCAACAGTGGAACATTTTGAACCCTTCATGCAGACAGTCGGGTCCCTATTGAAAAAGCACAAAAATCTACTGGAACTGTTTCATTGACAAACCACAACAGCACTAAGAATGCGTAGATTAACGTGTACAGTATGTATACATAGGGTTCGTATGAGAATTGCTACAGAGCTGAGTTAGTGTTATTCCGAGGACCCTAAAGGTCCAGTATATAATTAAAAAACATTAAGAATGTTTGAAGAAAAAACCAACAGGATGTTGTCTTCATTATTTAATAGACATGGTGATAAAACAGGATATGGTTTCAAGACATTTCAAGACATTTTACTACAGATAGGTTGTGACATTAGGCAATGATTTTAAAATGGTATTTTTATTAAAGATAGCAAGGAGTTCACGTGTACCAATCTAAGGTATTTGTATTTCCATGCAACTGTTATATAAAAACACCTCCCTTTTTTTTTTTTTTAAAAGAGCCATTCATCAAGAGGTCTTCGTGATCCAAGCCGGATTGCCAAGATAACTTACATTAAAACAATCGATATTTTTATGAAGTCTGAACCCACTGCCCGAGTAAATTGTGTGTGGTAGTGTGCCTATTTTTATGCGCAGAAGAAATTTTGTATTGTCCGTAGCCGGACAATGGTCTACATTGGGCAGCGCGATACGAAACTTTCTTTCGTACACATCAACGATAGGTTACGTCGGAATCAACTATATAGTATCGTCAGAATCGCCTAAAATTTTGTGAACCGGCCTGAACCTTTTCTTGAGCAAATCTATTGAATCCAAAAATCAAAGGTGCTAGAATCACAAGTGTACCTAATTCCTAAGGGCATTTGACGTGCTTTGGATTTGAATTTGCACAAAGGAATTCGTAATTTGTATTTCTTTTCCGTAGACGCGGACATACACACACTGGACAAAGGAGCACGGTAACATTAGGTCATAAAACACCAAAACTACTCCAATAGAAATAAACCTATTTCGATGATATGGAAATTTAAAACGAAAAAGAAAGAGGATGTTTCAAATCGCTTTGTACATCGTTTTCTGGCGCATGTCGTTATTAAAAAACACCATTTGGCAAGTGATGATCCTCGATGGAGATTACAAAAAACCCTCACTTAGTCCCGTCGCATTTTTTTTAGGAGCCTTATGCATTTGCCATATTTCAAGTTGGCATGATACACACCATGCATCGCCAGCATACTCGCATTGGTCGAAAAATAATCCAGATTCAAGTACACGTACGCGCCTCGCGCATGGCTTCTTACTTTGACCAGGCACCGTGTTCTTTCACCAGACACTGTATGACCCTTTTTCAATCCAATTTTGCTGCCCCATGACAGCCAATTGTACATATTATCCGTAATCGATACCCCTGAGTATTGACATTAGCAGGCCCACACCTAGCCACTTCTGTATATGAGCAGAGGTCCTTGAAGTCCACACAACTTCTCATCCTAATTATTGCTGTAATGCGGTACGCATAATATTCACCATGGCACATACCGTGTGGGTATGGTTAAATTAGTATTATTTAAAACAATACAATGAATATATCGCTACAGGAATGGGACACTCCAATGTACCTGTTTAATGTGTTTACTAGTTTAGTTGATTATTAATTACTGTCTGGGTTCAATTAGACAAGAGTAACTGTCTGACTGAAACTCCCCTTTCTTGGGTCTGTCACTGATCGTTCTTTCCATGATACAACTCATAAATGAACTTGCAATATACCTTTCAGCATTTTGTTTTCGCCTTCCAGTTTTTTTCCTTAGTGTCTTTCACATTATTCTCTTTTAATTGTCTACTCGGCAGTATAATTCCACTGTAATGACTTAATGTCGTCGAAAATGTCAGTTTTACGACCGGCTACATTTTTGTTTATTTGAAACTATATTGTAAGCCTGTAACAGCAACAGGGATGACAGAGTAGACTTACCATATCCAGCCTACCGCAAACTACGGAATTTACTCGCGGGTTAGATATTCATTTTGCTATCTATGCTATTAGAGGCTTTTTTTCACAAGGTATAGCACATTTTGCAACATGAAAAGGACACGTGCATGTTCGTCATGGACAGAAATCATAAGTTTGTAACAGATCACCCGGGAGATCTACACTTATTATGTATAGCTATTTACCGCACTATTTAAACTTTGGAAATGGGTACATTGGGTGTACCTCAGTCTTATTTTCAACTCGCAAAGCCTCGCGTGTTACACAGTTACAAATCAAGATGTACTTACCATTTGGTTGTGGTAAGCATAACACTCATTTCAAATTTTCTTACTATAGCCAATGAATTTTGGACAAACATTTTGTTTCTTAGGTTGACAATGAAAAAGTAAAATAAAGTAAAAATAAACCTACTCTGACATGCAGTGGCGTTTAAACAACGCCCAGAGTTATATAAATAACAAAATAACTGTTTTGTTATTTCGGTTCGCTCCCAATGAAATAGAGATTAAAAATAGGTCACGTCAGAAACCTAAAGACAGTGGAGGCACTTTACACAAATCTGTTATTTCTAGTGAGCAGTTTTGTGTGCCAAACGCTAAGCGATTGTTTGTCAGCTGTTTATTTTTTTCCTTATGACCCCTGTCTGCCTTTACCTTCGCGCTGTTACGGTGTAGGTGGGAACATTCTCGACGCAAGTGATGCTTGTGATTGAACGTACACACATTTCGTAGATTCTAACTTTTCTTCGATCAATAAACCCGTGTCACTCATTCATCACGCTTCGGGTCTAATTCGGTTGGGAATTGTACCACAAAGAAAAGTTTACGGCATCCAGTGCGGGGAAGTCTGTCTTGGTTACAGCATCGCTAAGGGGTCCATAGAATTAATTACCTACGCCTTTCTGGATTATTTGTTTTAACTAGTGACACTTAAATAATGTCACCTGGTACTTTCAAATGTTAATTCCTAGGTATTGAATTTACAGAACCATCATTTTTTACAAATTGTAATGTCTTCCTAAACGAACTTTTATAGAAGCTTTTAAATGGCGAATTGCTTATGCCATAATAAATTTTTTGCACTTAATTAAAAGTCTGTCTCACTGAGTATGTTTCAGGTTCTGTTAACAAATTTTGAATGCACTCGTAAGTAAAGAACATCGCACGTGTTTTTTATCCCCAAAATACACTTGTATCAATAAAAAAATAGAACAATCTAGAAACTTTCAGGTGCATGCTCTCTGGAAAAGGCAAAGCTTAGAGCAAGCCCAGTGACCATTTATTATTTATGAAGAACCAGTAAGATGTTTTGCATAGCTGCCTTTGTCATGGAGCTTGTAAGTGACGCAAACCTTTTGCCCTTCATAAGCTATAAAGAGGCTACACGAGGCGGCCCTTTATAACAATACCCAAACCCTACTAGCTTATGCGTACTAAGATTTGGATGTATTACCCTTCTTCACATCCCAATGGCCCATGACCGGCCGCGCTAATTATATCATGAGCAAGTTAACTACACTAAAGGGGGGTGGTGGGTGTGGGGGGGGGGAAGGGGGGGGGGGGGGGGGGGGGACAAAAAGGGGGGGGGGATTAGCTTTTCATTCACCATTGTATTGAGCAAATACCTCCCCGATTTTAGTATGATTTGATACCTCAGGACAATGGCTCTCATCTGTTGTTAACATATTACTCATCCAGCCTACTGAACAAGCCCTTGGAGATAGCATTGCCTTACCCACCTAGTGATGTAGTATGGTTTGTAAGTAAAAAGTCTTTGTTGTTTTTTGGGCAATTCCATTTAGTGTTTCCCCCCCCCCGCCCCCCCCCAAGAAAAACAAAAATGCAAAAATTAGGTATTTTCAACCCCAAGAACCATAACGCCACTCACATAAGCCTATATGTTGCTAAAGAATATAGCGCACACCCTTGCAATGCGGCATTTTGGTTCTTGGGGGGGGGGTCAAATATGGAAATTTTTACTTACCCATTGAAGCCTGTATTATACTTTACACTAAAAGCCGACTTTTGGGGAATTTATGTAAAGTGGGATTTTTTTGAAACCCACAAAAGGTAAAACTTTAATGTCGCTTTTATTATGCAAAACGTTTCAAGTTCAATCCGTTCTCATGAAAACTATAAAGGGCGCCGTCATGCCTTTCTTTAGAACGAGGTCTTCCGGAGTGTACAGAATATTTCCATACGGCTGAGTTCTTTTGTAACACTTTTTAGTCAATGTATAACCATTATGCTCTTTTCAGAAGGCAATGTGTGATGCTATATCACGTTTATTTAAATTCATGCGCTCTGGTGAACCCCGGCAAAATCTTTGAATTGATGCCATACAATGGTAAGTATGTTAGGAGATTTCCACAGCCTAGCACGTTAAGACTGAAATGGTCGCTTGCCTTAATATGTAGTAATATATTAGATACAAACCATATGCTACGTCCACATTCCACAATGTGCATTGGAGAGAAAAACAGGATATATATGGACAATTTGACTCAAATTGATGTGCTTGGTGTGCAGATGGTTGCGAGTATGGCCATAGACTAAATAATGTGTGTTTGGATTTTTAAACATCTTATTTCTTTATTATCTCTTAGCACATTATGTCACTAACAGATTGACGAACTTTCTCTAACCACCCTTACACCCCATTATGACTACAACAAGCACAGTATTGCACTTTAAAGAGGATGCAATTGGCAAAGGCCTTTCTTCATTAATTCATATATTCCTACGTTATACCTATCTGTATCATGTGCTTTTCCAGTAAGCCGAAATTGAAATAAAGAACCCAAAAGGCTCCTTTCCGTTTCTAATGATTACTTTTAATTAAAATGACATTTTTTTTTAAATTGCCATAAATTAACATTTATTAAGTTATTAACACTTAAGTGCATGGGGGGGGGGGTCCAGGTGAACCCAGAATGTCGTTTCGTGCGCTATGTTTGAACTTTGCCCACAATTTTATGCAATTGTCTAAAATATCAGCTGGCATATGTTGGTTGCAAAAAAAAATCAAAATGCGGCAACAGGCATAACGTTCTCCATTAATACGCCTTTTGTGCTTTCCTTGCTATGTGCAGAAGCGGGAGGAGGAGGTTAGATGAAAATCTCTGATAAAGTTTTTTTATCAGCTGATTATATCTCTGTGAAAGGTATCTAATGGAATCCAGGTGGGTGTAAATGCCACCCTTGGGCAATTTTGAGAAATCCAAGATGGCCGCCATTTCACTGTAAAACCCCAATTGCAGTTTACATGGACAAGGACACCCCAAATTGCTGTTTTTTTTTTTTAATACTCTTCATGTGAGGTAGAATGTAAATATAATGTATATTGGAAGGCACGCTTGTTAATTTGAGAAATCCAAGATGGCACGCCATTTAAAGCAGAAAAACCCGAAAGCACTTTTCACAGGAGAGAATCAACCCAAAAAATACAAGTTTTACATTTTTATCATAGATTATTATCTAATAGGGATTACTATATAATTAAGATGGATTTGTAAAATTGTCACCCTAGGCCAATTAGAAAAATCCAAGATGGCGGCCGTGTGCCATAAAAACACTAAAAGATGCGTTTGTACAGACGGCGGCAACACAAAATGCCTTTTGTAGCTGTTACCTACAACGAGAGCCGACCAACTGATTGTGATGTTTTCAGTGTGCGCTACGGATGGTTGAGGCAACCCGCGGCTGTTGTCCTTCGCTCCTGGACCATATGGGTTGGGGGCGTTTAGATGAAAAGCTTGTTATGTCTTCCGGAGGCCCATTCAAGAGGCTTGAGGACCATTTTCGTGCCCTTGACCGGGGACACAGGTTCTTCGACCGTCCGCAGCCAAGGCCGTGTCCGGGAGAAACAATGGGCACGGTGTGAAAGACAAGAGTCTGATTCGTAGTGTGGGGGGATGGACACGCTAGTCTTCGACCACCGCAGGTGAGTCTCGTCAATGGACAAGGTATGTATTCGGAACCCCATAGCCCGGAAAGCGACGCACCAGAAAGGCCGTCTTCCTGTCCAGGAGCCTGGCCCTCTCCAGTGGTTCGGATCCGTGTAAGAATGTGTTGTCTATTCTAGCGGCAGAGCCCACTCCGGAAAGATTCCGTGACGGAACCGGGGACGGAACCGAAAAAACAAGCCCTCGGCAGATTCATGAGGATGGGGATTTAGAGACTTTACTGTGATGTCTCTGACGCCCGAGGAGCGCCCAATCGCGGTACGGTCGCACTGATGGTTTGGACGCCCAAACCCCAAGGAAAATTATCGTTAGGAAATCCCCGAGCTGCCCTACAGCGCAGACCGCAGATCAATCTCCTCGAATGGCGCACCATCTATAGACCCGGCGAGTCGAGAATCATAAGACTCTCTAGATGACTTCTGCCTTGCCTGAGCAGTAAGCCCGACAGCCTGTTCAGAAAGTTCACCTGACGGTATTGTTGGCGGAAGAATGCGCCAGGCAAGTCAAGTGATGGAGCGCGGATGGTACGCTCCGGGATGGACGGCGTCGGCTGGAGGATCGCTAATATCAGCCACTAGTCCCCCAATAGCATTCTAGAATCGTGGCACGCACAGCTAGAGCCGGCCACATGGGGCCATCAACAGAACCAGGCAATTGTCGGACCGTGCTACCTTCTCGAGGACTCTCAGTAGCATCGAATGGGATGTGGAGGGGATACATAGGCACTGATCCCCATCGCATCCTGGCCCACGGCTCTGGGATCTCCGACTCCGGAGTAAAGTACGCCGGAAGCTGGCGATTCCCAGTGGAGGCGAAATGTCCACATGGAGACATTTTAGCCTCTGAAAAATTGACGGCAGGAGGTGCCATTCCACTGACGAACCCTAACCTTCGATGGCGCTGGCATTGCGTGCCCTTCCGGGAGAGTACGTCTGCTAGGACGTTCTCCCACCCCTGTTACATGTGATGCTATATTAAGGCATATCCCGTTGCCTACAGCACCTAGGAGCCTGACTACCTAGGAGCCTGACCGCTACCTCCTTGCAGAGCCTGGGTTCCGCCCCCACCCCCCTCATGCGTAATCTGTTAGGGACCATCCCATGATGCTGGCCCAGAAGGCCCCATAAGCAAAGCATAGCCTGGCTTGGGACCGACCTCTCGCCAATATTGCTCGGGCACACCCACGACCGATGCTATCTTCCTGCCAAGGGCCTCACCTTTGCCACAGAAAATCCCCCCCCCCCCAGTCTCGCTCCCAGAAACTGGGGGCTGTGGGAGAGTGAGAGGATTGACTTGTCGATGGTTGATGAAACCGGGTGACTTTATCAGGTCTAGGACTCCTTATAAAGGCCTGGAGCCCCTGCGCGGAGGGTGCCACGAGTAGCCAGTCGTCTAAGAAGACGAAGATGAACTCCGCTAACACCTTCACGACCCTTGCGAAGGTCCGTGGCGCGGTCTGTTACACTTCTGTTCTAAAGGCGATAATTTCAGGGGGCATGGTCATGATGGACATCACCTGTGAATGGGCACTTCTTGATGATATCAAGCAACCGTACAAAAGCACCTTGATATAATGCCAGAATCTATGGCTGCCCCCGGTCTGAGTGGTTGTGACACACGTTAGCACCACTATACGGCATGGCAAGGCTGGAGCCTTCAAAGTATCGAGGTAAAACAGTTGTTCATGAACATGCTGGGTGTTACTGCGTGTCTCAAGGTGATGTCCCGAGGCAGTCAACATCCATCAGTGCTGGCATGCTATGGGCAACTGCATATCAGCGCTGTCGGAGGCAAGACAGAACGTAAAGGACATCTAAAGTCGCTCGAAGTTCGGATTCTGCACCTAAACTATTTCGCTGCCACCCACTAATGAAGACTTCAAGGAAACTGTAGCCCGTGCACATCTTCAGGTAGCCATCTGGAGGATGCTCTGAAATCTGATCCATCTGAATTGGTACCAAAACTCAGCATGGCGGGAAAACGAAGAAGGCCAGTCTATGTGCCAGGGCAGTGCCCAATTGATGTGCCTTCGCTCCAATGAATTATTGAAGGTGATTAAGTGCTCATGTGGAGTAAGTGCTCATTGGAGGTGAGCAACCATGTGGATCAAAGGTGTGGGAGGGGTCTCTGCAAATATGACTTGTTCCATTTTCCGTTCATGCCATGGAGAAGGGGATGTCGAAATGAGAAACACAAACACAAGTTAAGTAAAAACCAAGCGGAATAAGAAAAAAGGACCAGAATGAGGAAAACTATTAATGGACCATAATGTCAAGTATAGGTGTGCCTTTATCAAATTGAACACCAACTAGTAGTACGGTGTTAGAAGTACCTTGTCCGGGGTATCCGTAATCCGTACTATAGTCCGGGGAACAATGGTGAAAAAGAGGCACTCGATCAGTTGACTCTTTACGCCAAAATTAGTTTCAACCGCTTTATCCGATTATCGTATATGGAAGCCCGGACTATGGCTCCACCGGACTATATCTGCTTCACACCCGGTACTTATACTCTACAACAACGGTTATTACTGGGGCTTATAGTGTCCGAGTGCATAAAAATACACCCCCTACGAGTTAATTGTATCGAAATGCTTTGCCTTATTTATCATTGATTGAGGTAAATTATGTACGAAAATCAGCGCCTTTAAAAACATTCAGCGGGCGGCCCTCTGAATCTTTTATTAGCCCATGTGCCAATTAAAATTAGTAGTTTATATTTCCAATACATATTATGGCAGGGAAATAACAGTCAAACTTGACTTTGTTAGGAATTGTATTTTTTTGGATGCACTCTCAATGAAATGTGCATTTGTGATTTCCTACTTCAAAATGGCGGGACATCTTGGCTTTCACTAATTCTATTCAAGATGACTCTAAATATTACATTGGCATTTTAAGTTTCCTACCCAAAAACATTCCACAATTAGCACAAAAACAATAATTACCTTGCATTTTTAAGGTTGGCCTGTCTGTGTAAAATGCCAATTTTAGAGTTTTTTAACAGCCCAATGGCGGCAATCTTGGATTTCTCAAATTGCCAAAGGGTTGCAATTTTACACCACCTTGGTTCCATTGATACCCTTCCGAAGATATAATCAGCTGAAAAAAATAGTAAAACGCATTTCTATTTAAGGCCTCAGTAATCAGAATAAGTGAATGATAATTCAATGAGTCCCCACTAACCCAGGTAGTGAACATGCATAATTTTGAGTTACGTAACAATGCCTTTGTTTGGAGCTATAAAAGTCAAGAAGTTGTGTTTGTCCTTTTCCTGCTCCAAAACGTTGTTCAAACGATGCCCACGTTTTCAGATTGGTTGTTACCGTTGTACAAACAAAAACTGGCCACAGATGTTCTTGGCTAGACACCCGTCCAAGGCATTGTCAATTCGGCCGAAGAGTGGCACTCCGACGGCAAGGGTACAAACAAGCCAAAGTCGGGGCCAAAAATGCGCGGGGGGTTCCTATTGGGATAGGATGTTGTTCTGTAAAATTCTCGACATCATCGATAGGGTGGGTCATTTGAGGCCACAAAAAGCTCCAGGACGACCACGATTGGCTACCAGACGAGATGATCGGCGGATGCTTAAATCTGTGCTGTTAGAGCACCGGAAAGGCAACAAGCCGTCATCGTAGTTTGTGGAGAAAAACTAGGGAATAAAACGTTTCCGCCCCAAACTGTAAATCGGAGATTGCGTCAATATGGTTAACGGAAGACGAATGACCAAATGTCCCCACCAAACCGTTCACCACAGAGTTGCTGGAATTCGCTGGGCTAGGGAGCCAGAGCTGTTTGTCTTCCATGGGCGCGGCGCTTACATCCTTGATTCGTCGATTACGTAGCTGAGGACCCCCCCGAAAATGACGTATTCAGGAAATCGGCTCAGGTGGGTGGCCGATCATCACCTGAGCCGGTATTCATTATGGAGAAAAACGTCACTGGTGCTGCAGAAGGAAACATGAACGCCCGGGGGGTTCCGGGTACACAGCCCCTGGACATTCTAGAAAACCACTGCCTGCCACATTAAGAGGATATTTATGCAATTTTCGGCTGCAAGACGCCAAGCCGCGCCGCAACACGGCGCTTAGTGAGACATTACTTGAGACAGAGCGGGTGGGCATTACCATGGCATCCTTGTGCCCTGCCTGATCGAACCCTACCGAGAATGCTTGGAATGCCTTAGGCCGAACCGTCAGTGATAGGGACAATTTTCCTCAAATCTTACAGGAGTTAGCTCAGGCTCTGATCGATGGGTGGGACGCTCTGCCCATTGTCATCATAAAAACCTTGGCAACCTCGATATTAGTGACTGATTGAATTTAAAACAGTACTATGAACGGTTTCCATGCATGGAAAGCACCCAAAAAATAGGTGTGATCTATAATTGACTGATGTGAAAAAAATTGTAGCACATCAACGTCCCTTAAAGTAAAGTCCCTAACGCAAACCTACCTGACAAAAAATCACTGAGCGGACCCCTACCTCGTTTTAGGGGGAAAGGGCCCTAGATCTGACAGGAAAAATAACGCTATCTCCATTGTCGGTAATCCGTCAGATGTCAATAGATATATACTCCTAGGGACGTTAGGGATATGATATCTAAGTAACAAGGAATATCGTCCAACGAATCATTATTAGGCTAACAGTTCAGGTGAAAAAAAGTGTCTGCATCCGTGGTTTAAAATGAGGTTATGTGAAAGACGAGACTCTTTTCAGCAACTCAGAACACTTCGAATTGAAATCGGAAATTCCGTTGCTTGACAAACCTTATTCACATTTTGTTTACTCGTACATTAACAGTCATTTGGAGACAAGGTCAAAGGGCAATCTTTTTATTTTCTTATTTTGCCATGGCACCATGTGGTTAGTGTCTATTTCAACACAAAAATATGAAGAATCTAAACGAATTTTTAAGGGACACTTGATTTTTTTTTTAGGTTATGTCCTGATTATGTACCCTAAGATTAATAACATTACAAGTATTATCTCGCCATTTACCAACTAATTTGATAATTTTTGAGGAAAAATGTCTAAATGTTATGTTATTCAATGAAAAGGAAAATAACAATTCTCAATATATAGATTGTACTTTAAGGAAAACCTTACACACTATCATTCTGCAACTTGAGGGATTTTCTATTAATACACTAGATGCGATTTGCAGCAACAGAGTCTATTCGATAGCCTTACTTTACCCAAGTAGCATTATTTGACCAAAAAGTGAGCAAATTTGCCTTTTGTAAATCAAAATGCAAAACAATCTGAAAATTTCGGATTTTCTCATGGCATAAACAAAACATAATTATGAACCAAATGAGCTAATTAATAGTTTAAATTGGCCTAATAAACATATTATTTAACCCAAAATGTGCAAAACCTAAGAGTTTTGTTATTTTCTGGCATTTGTGAGACGTTTACAAGCCTATTATCAGTCTTAAATTTTTATGTTTCCCCTAAACCTTTATCAAACCCAAACTATGAAGAGAGTGAGTTGTACGAATGTTAACTAGGCCTATTTGATATGTTGCAAAAAAATTAGCTATTTGAGAATTTTTATTAAATTTTGCATTTTGTAGGAAAGTTACAAGCTATTCAATCTTGTAATTTCATGATTCTTCTTACAAACTGTACAAACACAAACTTTGTACAGAAGAGTTGAAAATTTATTTCATGACCTAATTTACAGATGGTATCAAAATGCGCAAAATGCATATAGGTTGTTTAGACCCCCATTTTCCGCATCATTGTCCTCAAAGATGCAATATTATAAAGGTGTGGCCACCTCACCCAAGGGCCCCTATATTTTTTTGGGAATTTTGAAAAGTGACACAAAAATAACCCCCCTACTTTTGCAAATTTGGACTTTTTCATATTAGCATATTTTCGTCCAAATAAAACCTATTATGGGAAATTTGGAAGTCTCTCACCCAAAGACCTCTATTTCTCCATGTTACCCGAATGCCTCTGGGTTTGAAATCGAACCTTACACCCCTATGAATTTCGTGTTGGAGTGACCCACCCCAGTGAAAGAACTAAGGGGCAGGGGTCATTATTTGCGCCAGGGGGAATTGGAGGAATATAGGGGGAAATGCGAAAGCGGAGAGAGTGCAACATGAAATTTTCATCAAGCAGCGAGGAGGAACAATGAGGTTTCAACTTTTCCATCTACGGAAGCGAGAGGGAATGCGACCTTTCTCGCCGAAAAAAGTTGTTGAATCCTCCATATCCTGGTGTTGGAAAATTAATGAATGCCCCGTCCCCTAATGTAATTAATAAGCATATCGTTTCAAGAAGCAATTGAGGGACGTGCTATACAGGGCAGAAAAAAGGTCTAATCAAACAAGTGTAAAATTCGGCAGATTTATAATGGGAATGCATTTGGTTTTATTAAATGCGTCATCATACATCGAAGCCCATACCTCGCTACGAAAGAGGCCTTTCTTCCCCACAATTACGGCACAATAGGATGATTTAATGTCATATAGGCATGTCTTACATACTTCATATTCACTGAGATGTTTGGCAGATCTTTACATCACAACTGTCACAGCGCCGCCACGTGGCCATGTGAGCGCCCCAAATGCCGCAATAGTGTTGCCATTTCAAGTATCAAGTTTGGTGTGCAAGCTGGTTCCTTGGTGGCACTTTACGCATGACTCATATTAGTCTTCTTTTCGGAGCGACTGTGTTAGTGATCAAAATTGCTTGTAAAAAAATACATTAAAATTCTTTGATCAATATGTAACTAGCATATCTTGTTGATTTTGGAAATCTCTCGTTTGTGGAAAAAAAATCGCGAAATTTTTCAAAAATCCATATTCTAGAAACCACACATCTGATCACAATCAACAACACAAGATGTAGCTTGTCATCAGAAACTTTCCAAAAAAACTCACACTCTGAGTTGGGCCGTAACCAGTTTGCAACGCTACCACATTCGTCAGTCAATCACCATAGTCAACTTAAAGAGACCAAGGAGATTGCAGAAAGAAGCGACCCCCAATTTTTTTTTGACAACCCGGGTTTTTGCATATGATATTTGGACTGCTTTCAATGTTTAGACAACATCTGAAGTGAAAAGCCGAATACACCGTCTTTAGGTAAAACATGATGATATTTAGTCCTTCGTCGTGCACGACAGAAACCAAAACCACGGTGTTCTATGGGGACATTACGATAGTAGGCAAAGTTCAAAAACCAAGGTTTGCAGTTTTCTTCGTGCTTGTTTGGCCAATAAACATTCGAACGTCTCGGTAGGTGATCTATATACGATTTTAAGTGCGATTTGAGAGAAATTGTATCTCAAAAATCTCCTCCTGTCACTTAAATGTTAAACTCATCAAAATGGCTGCCAACGGCAGTGGTCTGTTTACCATGCGTTTCCAAAGGGCGGGCGTGGAAAGGTGCTCGAAACTTGCGCATTTTGTGAGATGCTTATCAAGGTATCTCACGCGATAGATACCGATCTACATCTTATTTTTTCGATTCCGTTTTAGAATGTTAGCGGGAAGATATGCTGCAACAACATATTTGAGTGGGAATGACATTGGAATTAGCATATTTGAATTGATTAAATTGATGATTTCTTTAGAATGTGTTTGTTCTCTACGCACCACGCCACACACCACGGTCATTGCGTAGTCGACTCGGTCACCGATTACGTAATAGGTATACTGAACTGGCCTATTTAAGGACCTAGGTTCACCTAGATCGACGCATTATTGCTTGATTTTGGAACTGATTAAAAATGTATGCAGCTAATACAAATACAGATTTTCTAATAAACCATATTATGGGGCAAAAACACCCAATTTATGATAAAATTTTGTCTCACATATGAAAAAAAAAAAATAAATTATGTAAAACCGGTTGACATAAACACATCCACCATGAGGTTACCAGCGAGGAGGGGTGTGTAGCTTGTTTAATACGAAGACGTAGAAGGATAGCAGCATTTTGGGTTGTTCTCACCAGATTGCTACCACTTGACAGAGACTAATAGCCACGATATCAATTTCCCTCGCTTCTCGACCTATTTACGAGCTAATGCAGTGAAATCGTAAGCCTATTCAAATCCATTGACGATTCATTCCTTTTCAATAAACGACTCTTCTTGGATTTCATTGAACGTGGTCGTTGTTTGCATTTACCGCGACATGTATTGTTGCGTCCGAAGAGATACTTTGCGCTTTTTTGTTCCGAACCATTGATTGCTTTCTGTGTTTGAAATATGTGAAAGTTTTATTACAGAAATATAAATTGTGTAAAGAATTAGATTTCCGCTAGAACAAACATGGCTGATAGAATAAACATGGCTGTCCACCTACCCACGGTAGACAGGTAAACATATCGACTAAAAACTGTAAAGGAAAAAGCACTAGACTGCCTTTTTGACTTTTGAAACTATTTCTATAGTGACACAAAATCTATAATTTTCTCCTTTGGAACAAGAATAATTAAATTTGATTTTTTTAAATCGTATTTTGCTTTTTGGTGCATATGATCAACATTAATTTATCACCCCACACCATGTTTTGAATTACTAATGTTTAATTTAAAATCGCACGCCATTATCGGGCACCTTTTAGTTTATACGACTTCAAATCCAAAGCAATCCTTTCGTTTTGTGCTTCCACCACCCATATTGTGCATGCTTTGTGAGTGCGGTATATTGTTTAGTCATATTATTATTAAACCATAGTAAAGAGGTTGAACTTTAAAAGAACCATAGTCACAGATACATCATTGTATCCATACTGAAATATTATGCAAAATTCTACGTGACAAATAGACATTTTGGAAACGCAGTTGTTTTTCTTATGCAACTTTCTTGAACCTTTTGAACTACTCAGTGGTCATGTTCAAGCTGTCTCTTATTATAGAGTAACACAATTCTTCGATAGTGTACATTTAATAAAAACAACAGCTCCAGCAACTGACAGCATAGCACCGCACACACATATTTGTTACCTTATTGTCAAGTACAATTTCCTTTGAACACCTTATTTTTCCAGACGAATAACTACTTTTTCTTGCCAAAGCATGTCAGTTACCTCCGTGTAAACGCCCTACGAGTCATAATGTTGGTTTAAGCTAACTCTAACCGTTCAGGGCCCGTGGCATATATAATCAGCTTTTGATCAGATTTGATCTATTTCTGCCCCGAGCTCACATTCTTTGCGATCCTTTGCAAAATGTCTTTCCCTACGTAACCTGGCCCCAAAAATACATGCGTTACAACAACGGATCAATTGACGCTTATGATTACACGTCTTCTTACATTACCCCGTATTAGGCAATTCCTGTGTATCACTAATGCTGGAATGAGCACTTCGTCTGGCAGAAAACTTGGAAGAAGATAGTCGCTAGAAATTCACTTGTTCTCGTTTAATCTTTGCTAATGGAGTCTCACAATTTCCTCTTCTATATGAATATTATATAATTAAATGGAACCTCAAACGCGAGTAGTCTAAAAGTGCTTAATGATTGATTTTCTTCGATGAAAAGAGCTTTACATTTGCCCGGTTGATTGCACTAATTGAATAAAATTTTAGGTATCGTTGCAGTGTGATTTCCTATCCCTGTTAATGCCAGACCATACTTAGTGATTTATTGTTGGTACCTCTGGCATTCAATCTAAATGGTCAATTTTGCTTGTAATTCTTTATAACTTAAACAAAGACGTGAATAATATTACCTAAAAAAGATTACCTAAAACATCAAAATAACGTCCATGGATCAGCCTATGCGTATAATCCCCCAAAAAGGCATTGTCTGTTGTCATTCACCCTTGATAACATTTCCTAGCATGGTATTCAATAATGTAACTCATACCAAATAACACAGATAACATAGTTATTGCCGTGATAGAGTTTGTCCAAAATGTAATAAATAGGTCCCAAATACAAGGGTTTATCAAAATGCTTGATGTTGCAGTATATAGTTATCATGTCCAAGACTATGAAGGCATATCCTCTCACTGTTTTGTAGAGATAAGATTAAATATATTTGATTTGCTACATTCTAATGGCCTCAACTCTCTGCTGTCTCTACCCATAGACAGACTTGTGTCCCGTGCGTGTTTAAATTTCATGGTAAAGTACAAGAATACGGGAAAAATCAAAAATCAAATGACAATCAATCAAAAATCAAATAGAGCACAGTATAATTACACATGTTACTGGATAAAATTACTTTCTTTTAACCATGTATGGAATTTGAGCGCTTTTCCGAAGGTTAGGCCTTATAATAAAATATCTTGAAAAAAATACATGACTGCTAGTGTTAAAAATTACAGCGATTGATTTCAAATTTATTAAGAAGACATTCTGGTTATAGAGTTACTTTTAAACCTTATATATCATGATCCTTTTCCTTGTAAATAAGTCAAAAACACATACGACATAATTTATCTACGATTATTAGGTTCCGTTAAGGGGTTTCGATACATTTGTTTTTAAATGCAACTATGATAACTTTTTTTTTTTAAAACACAACTAAAAGTAGCACTGATATAGAAATACTCCAATGCTCCAAATCGCACTTTTTGCATTGATCTTCTCGTGAAAATATTAACCTTGAAACCTCCTTCTTAAACTTTGGGTATTATAGAAAAGCAATTTATTTTGAAAATGAGAAGGTCAAAATATCCTCCCTGGGCAGGAAAAAACCTCTTTTGTAAATTCAGGGTCAAATTCAAAACCTCTTATGTAAAAAGTGGACCCCAATACTAAAACCTCATATGTGTAATTTTTTGGTCATCTAAATTTGTTTGAGGCAGTAACCACAGCGAATCAAACAGTAGTCCATTAAAACTGCAAAGCCTTTTCTTTGTGCATATCTGTTTTCAACAAATGTTAACACGAATTTGCTACATATGAGGTTTTGTCATTGGCCCTTTTTGCTACATATGAGGTTTTGATTTTAGAGGTCAAATGCGCATATGAGGTTTTTCCCAGCGATGATTTGTATTGTTTTCACACAGGAGGTAAGCACAATGATTAATAACTGGCATCATTCATGATACACGTCAGAATAGGACAAGATAGCTCAATCAGGTAAGCGCTCGACTCCAGTTATGCTCATCCATGCGTATAGGAGTGCGTTCGAGCCCTGTGAGATTCAGCTATCTTATAATTTCCCTGGACAAGAAATTAACCGCTTAGTTGTCCCGATTTACCCATGCGATATTTAGGAAGCTGATCCCGGCTGCGATGGTTATCTCGATGTATGTTTGCTGATAAGGGAAAGCGCTAATCCTGATCTGCTGCATCCCTTGAAATGATGCTAAATGGTTTATCGTATGGTTGGGCCACAGTGATCAGCGACCATTTGTGAAAGCGGTTAGAGGTCAATAGCATAAGGCGCTATATAAATATATGCTATATATTATTATTAATTAATAGCAATAATGAATTATGACTTTAGTAGTAGTTACTTTAGAATGGGTCCTCCACCATTATTGAAATTTATCTAATAATTTAAGTAAGAGAAATCCATTTAATGGCAACTAAACATAAGCTTTAATAAACAACACCGTATGCGGGCGGTTGTCCAAGGAGTGGCTTTGTGGCAAAAAACTCCCGGTTTCGAAAAAAAATATATGGAAGATCACCTTATTTTGGCCACCTTATTCAGTCAAATTCCGACTTTTCGTTTCAAATAGACAAATAGATAAAATTAACGAATTAGTCCTGCGTCATGCACGAAATGTGTTTATAATCGCTGGTGCTGTTACGCTTTTAACCTAATGTAATCAATCCCCTAAACGAAAAACGCGAAGCGATCTTTAGTTACTATTATATTTTCAGATCGAATGGCGCCCCTAGACCTCGTAATTTCCTAACTGCAGGACATATAGTGGGTGCCACAATTCGATGTACACGTGCATGTTAACCTTTCCATGACAAAAGATCAGAGATTCACCGAATGCATCATTACCAAATGGCCTATCTAAGGCCTATTTCATTAATTCATATTCTTGCAAAAGAAAATCTATACTCAATCGAGTAGCAAATAATTCATATATCATTCAATGTACGTTTGAAAATGTTTTGATCCATTGTGTTGTTTTTGTTTTATGCATCACTTGTCACGTTGTAATGATGATCCATGAATGGCTCGCCTTTAATATAATTTTGTGTTCAGCCCCAAGAATTCCGCATGTTTTATTTTTCACTGTGAGTAAAATTTAAGTCATAATTAGCACCTAAATATTGTAAATGGAACTAAATACATGTAATACAAAATATCCTGGTTGTTGTGTGCATAACTGGTGTGTGTAAATCAAATAGATGAAACAGAAGATCTCAGAAGAGCTCCGAAAAGCGGGGAAACTTCTGGCATGTAATACCTGACCTTACGTGATATTTCATTAGAATGTGAACCCTGAATTTCTCTGAATCATAGGTGGCGCACTGCTGCATAATTAAACAGTCAGTCAGCAGGCTGTTGGCGTCCACGCTTCATTCATAGCGCAAAACTGCCGAACGGTCATTGGACGAAGCTGACAGTGACCCAAAGTTGAAGTCACTGTGCGCTTTTATAAATAGATCAGTGATGGCCAGTGGGAATTTCCGTACGGAGCCGCGACCTAAATTGCCTTGCTTTAGTCGTCGGTGCATACTTTTGCTGCAAAACGATCATCAAATCTTTTTTAAGGCGGACTGAGAGGTTGCTACAACAACTATCATTCCACGGAGGTGCATAGGCCCGTGCATTGGCTACCTGGTACATGGTCCGGAGCCCCGTCTGCCAGCTATAAATAGCGTGACCCTGCGATTTGAACATGAGGTCAAGCAGGCCTCGTTCAACATGGATCCCGTTTGTAACGTTAATCATACCAAAAAAATCCTTACCTGGAGTTGATTCTTCAACTCCAACGGATTTTGAGTGAAAAAATATTGATCTTAAACATCTTTTTCCGACTTTAGAATATTTTGTCAAGTTTCGTGAGTACGTGCTAAACCTATGGGAACGGCAAAAACGACGCTATCTGGCCGCCCCCCTCCAGTCAGTGAGTAGCTGCTATGAGATCCAAATTAATACATTAATGTGGAATGGTAGAATGCATTCCAAACTCATGACATATGGACTATATTTAGCACATGACTCATATAGAGAGGATTGTTTGAGAGGATATATAACGCTCTGGGTGAGAGAAGATGAGTCAGAGTATCACAATACATCATTACTCCCAAGGAGGAGTTTCTTTCTTAACATCTTGCTCCAAGTTATTAGCAGAGTATAATACAGACCCCTAGTTGCTTCAGTTTTACAGCGACAGTATCGCAGTCAATATATTCTTCGGTATGGACCATTGTCATAGTAGTCTCAGCTCCAGCCAGTTTTTGGTCCGATTGGTGTAGCCGTGTTCGGTTTATATTCCGTGGCCCTCTGAGTTTCCAATGATAACAAGCACAGCACTTTTGGACTTAATATTTAGTCGCCTCCGAGCTTCGGGAGTCCATTAGGAGTGGTTTTCCTTTCAGTTCTTCAGTCAGACAAGCAAGTCGTGGTCCGTGACACGCTCCCCCATTGAAAATTGAAGTTTTGCCTGGAATAATATTCGCCAGGACTGTAAGTTCTGCCTTTATAGTAATCTTGCTTCAGCCCGGTCGCGCCCACAAAAGGTTAGTAAGTTTATATAGTTCATTAATTACAGAACCTTATTATATAAATCTTTATTATTGATACCGTAATCGATGTTTTACTGAGATTGATTTAAACACACAATTAAAATAATACTTGTTTTATATTTGTATCCAAGTTTACAGTGTATTGCCCAGTTTTATTCAGTAGTTTAAACCTGTAGTTTATAGGTGGTTTTGACCTTGGGTCGAGGTGACCGTAACATTTGTCTATATACCTTGCAGCTTAGTCTTTTAAGCGTATTTACCTGTTTGCAGCAATGTTACGAGTTTTACGCTCGACTCTCTAATACAGAAAGTGTTAGGGACACATTTTTGCTCATAAGTTGGGATTTGTTTCTTGGAAAGGAAAATTGATACAATTATTTTCGTTCGACAGTGGAATGAAATGAACAGAATCTTATTTGATTTCAATTATTTAATTTTTTTCTCACCTGGGTTTTAGCGATATGTTAATTCTCTATATAAAACAAACTGCTACTCATGTGATAAAACTACTATTTTTGAAGAATGTCATCGAAACAGCGCTCGACGTCTATTCCTTACAATTAAAAAAAACTCATAATTACAGATAACCATTAACAAAAATAACAATAGAATATAGGCTATTAACTTAATCCCAACGGTATACTATCGCTCTTACTCGTGATAGGATGTCTGTGTAAATATGTTGAATCATAGGTTTTCCCTAACATGGAAACAGTTAACGTCATGAGACACCTGACCATAGAGTTGTGGGAACATGCTTGATGGTTCCCATAGCTAAGTTTTGGCAATACGCCTCACGATTTATACTCGAAATGAAATATCTACTGTAGGCAGTAATAACAAACTTTCTGTCGTGTGCGGGACTTTTATTTCATTGTAAGGGCTACAGAATCACGTATTTGAACTGTGTAGTACAAACGTAATCGGGATTCGCAACCCCTACACCCGTCTTCACTTATAATAACCCGCGGACATGATACGTAATGTGCAAAGTCATCGAAATATATTAGTAACTTCAACCAAGACTATCCTATATACTCCCTAAAATAGTTCGGTTT
Organism: Ophioderma brevispina; assembly: GCA_023653785.1. Lineage (NCBI taxonomy): Eukaryota > Metazoa > Echinodermata > Ophiuroidea > Amphilepidida > Ophiodermatidae > Ophioderma > Ophioderma brevispina. Next base: position 178,187 of record JAMKCH010079813.1, read on the forward strand.
GATATCCCATTTAAGCCACTTTTCACATCTTAAACTTGGTCCTGTGTCAAAATACGATGACATATTTATCAATTATATCTGATTAGAAGGCTCAGATTTCGTGTGAAAATAATCATTAAAGGCCCCAGGAAATGAGATGACAAACCTAGTCCAAATCTTTACGGGGCTTTCCATTCCAATAAACAGGGCCACAAAAAAGAATACACTACCAGTGACATCATCATCATCATCATCAGTCAGTGCCATGAATAGATTCACATCAGTCACCTGGAATTGTCTATTACTCTCTGAAAAATCAATAGTTTCACCAATGATGTCATCACCAACCCAAATATTGAATGCTTTCTCGCCCCTCCTTGTAGACTTGACACAAAACACATCAACTTTAAAGGAGATTGATTTCCTTGAGGTGCATTGAACCATATGTTATGGGAGCTCTTTCATATGTGTTTTTATATATAGATAAATGGCAATTCGTGCAACAAAAATCAATTAAAAGTTGAATGTTTCTAAAATGTGCAGGATTTATTTTCTCTTCGACAAATAATGTGTCTGTTGATACAAATTGTATACACAGACACGTTGGTATGAGTAAACATATCGAGATGGAATCGTTAAAAAGGTTCTTGAAATTATTATATTTGGCCAGTAACTGTACGTTCAAAATATAAGTTACTTTTCAGATCTAGACAATTAGCCTAAATGGGAAATTCAACCGATCTGTTGAAGTTTAGCGACTTCTAGCATTGTGTCTTTGTTCGATGGATGTTTGTAGAACTTCTCAGATTTGTACGAATTGCCTCTCTTAGTTGGGTATGTATGGTACCCCCCCCCCGTGCAACCCCCACAGAACTTACCCATACCAAATATTTAGGTGCCCTTTAGGGTCCTTAAACACTTTTGGGATGTTAACAGTGAAAATATCCGAGATGGCCGCCATGATGACTGCCAAAATTTTACAAAGTCATATATCAGATGGCTAATTATATGTTTGCAGCCCTCCCTAATTCATTTTTGGTATTCTTGTTTTGCTCTAATGCTTCAAATCCAAGACGGTGGCCAAGATGGCTGCTAAAAGTAGTGAACTATGAGAAAACTCAAACATTAGCCAAAGAGATGATCAGGTAATATGTTAATCCATAAAAAACTAATTTAAAGCATACCCTTGTTCTGTTTCAATGCACTAAATTCCAGATGGCCAGCAAAATGGTCTAATTTTAGAGGAAATGCCATGCGTTACAAGTGGTAAATGATATCATAATCCATATTTTAAACCCAGATTTGTTTTATATTTGTTAACGTGTTGCAAATTAAAATCGATCTAAAAATTACAATATAAATGACTATATAGACCTAGTACATAAAAAAACCCAATATATTTTTTAAAAATAAAATATTAATTAAGTATGAACACACATTTGCTGTTGCAAATTAAAGATATCTAGCATTAGGGCTGAAGTAAAACAGACATTTCATATAACAATTGTCCACCACTTCAACACACACTTAGTAGTATAAATAAAAGGAAATGTCATTTTGTTATAAATCTGGAGGTATTCTCAAATAAAGCAAAAGTTATAACCTATAAATGTTTTATATAGCGATTGTCCACAGCTTTAACACACACTTGGTAGTATAAATAGAAAGAAATACCATTTTGTTACAAACCTGGAGGTATCTCAAATAAAAACAAAATTATAACCTATAGACATTTTATATAGCTATTGTCCACCTCTTTAACACCTACTTGTCATGAAGAAATATAATTTCGATGGCAATATGGGTCCTTCTGACGAAACTGGCTCGATAAAGACTCCACATCGTGTCCAACCATGTTCTGTAGGAGGTAGTAGCACATCAACACGCTTGTTGTGAGGAAGCATAGACTGCTTTCGGGATGGGAGCTTAGATCAACTTAAAATGAGCTCCTAATGGTCTGACCATCACCAATCATCTTCTTAAGCATGATGGCCCTTACTTTATAAACGTTCTTGACCTTGGGCATTCCATAGAGGAAGCATACAAATTCCTCTCATCTATTACCTCAGCTCCATAGGTACTTCCAAACTATCTCCCAATCTGGCAAAACACTCCTGATAACTTCAGATGTTCGTATTCAGGATTTACCACCTCCTACAGAACATGGTTGAACACGATGTACAGACTTTATCGAGTCAGTTTGTTCACAAGGACCCGTATTGCCATCTCGTCTTGCAGAATCTTGGCTGAAGTCAATGAAGAGAAAATGTCAGATGAGGAAGATTTTGATGTGGATGAAGATCTTGTCCACACGGGGCCCGCCCTAGGCTGTTTTTGGTCTCCCTTTTTTGTTGCGCGCCATATCGCTATATTCAATGTCCAAAGTTAATCATTTTGCTTCATTTGAGATACCTCCAGATTTACAACAAAATTGTATTTTGTTTTATTTACACTACCAAGCGTACGTGTGTGTGTGTGTGTGGGGGGGGGGGGTATCCAATTTTTGCAATTTTCTTGACTTTACCAATAGGTTACATATGCATGTTGTATATCATATTGTAGCCCATGTCGCATAATTTTGAAAAATGGACATTATTTTGATCTTGTTGCCATGGTAACTGACAAGGGCCTCTGATTGGCTAAACACCGGAACAAATGTAACTTCCTAACGGTAACTTAAATGCATTTACACCATACTTGGGTAGAAGGTGCATGGGAATAGTGCGAATAAAACCTTTAAGGCGGGTCTTTAATATGGTTGCCATAGCAACCAGCAGCTGACCACTCAGGAAACTATGCCATAATTCAAGATTTAAGCCCAAATTCGAAAATCCGGCTTCATGGTTTCATAGCCCTTTTTGAGTTACGTTCGTTCCCGTTTCATAAAATCCCGATTTTCATCAGTTTAGATATTGAGCGAAAACGTATTCGAAAATAATAAAATTGCGAAGATTTTTTTAATTTGGCCCAGATCTTGGAAATATTTGTTCATTTATTTTATTTTGAGTGCATTTGGTGCAAATCGGAGATGATCTAATGGGTTAAATTAATTTATGTGACAGTGAATTAATATTGCAGTTTCTGTTAACATTCAACTCGAGTGAAGTAATAGATTGGGAAATGTCAGTTGCCAGAATTGGAGAAATTTAATCGCTGTGTAAAGTTTAATTCCTGAAAAACCCCTTCGTTGTTAAATTCGCTATACTGTCGTCTGTCGCGATAAGGGCTTAAATCAATGAAAGACTTCCACCCAATTAGTTACACAACTGTTCAGTTCTTTGATCACATAAGAGATACTTCTTTAAACGAGGCTAAAATGAAGTATCCACCTTACGAGCCATGTACTCGACGAGCCAGCGATAGTGACAGAAAACCGATTTTGAAAGGGCCACTTGGTCCTGTACCTTGCCAATTATCTGAAGAATTCTGATGGCATATCATTACATTTACAGCGCGATAATATATACAACCGTGAAATCGATTAAAAGGTGCGCGCACTTTCTTCCTTACTTACTAAAAGACTATCCAAAAGGGGCGTGGATATCAATGCACTGTCAGTTAACAAGTGTGTCTCGTGAGTACAAAGGCACGTGAAGGCTCTTTAACCGTTTCCTCCTGGGCTACTCGAAGTCCATGAAGAGGGTACTCTGAATACAGATGGACAGAATCTGGCAAACCAAAACCGGACGCTTACATTGATCTGTAATACTAAATAGAAGATTAGCAAACAGCTCCCAATAACACGTGACATACATTTTAACAATGACGGGGGTTCACGCAATCAGTGAACTAAAGTATGCAAATGAAGTACTCATTGAATGACACTAAGAAATAATTTAATTTTGCATTAATCTCTTCGAATTAGATGGCATTTTGGTTGAAAAGCTTTCAACTGATGAAGTCAAATTTTCAATTCTCCTGCACTGCATATGACAGATACTTTTGTAAAGCAGCTAGCGGATTTTTCAGTCAATTAATATAATTGCTACCATTTTGGATTCATGATCACTTTGAACGTGATTACCTTTCGAGGTCTTTGGCTTTGTTCTTGTGTGTTTATAATCTAAGGCTAGAATAGTCTATGGATTTGAGATTGAATGGGCAATCAATAAGATTAAGGGGACAAAATAGTGTCAAATATTCATTCAATACTGTCGCCCGCGGCTGGATGCCTGTTCAGTTTGACCAGGCCAAAACAAATAACTCTCCAGCGAGCTGAGAGTTATTTCAATGCGTACAAAATATTCCCCGTCAATCGCAAGCAATACTCTTGTGTTATTAAATGTCATTTTAAAGGTGTGCGCTTGTTTTGAGTGTCTCGAATCCAATTGCACTTCATCTCGAAACCAATGCAAAGTGGACTAAAAAAGATCAGTGTCTGTTACATGACCCCGTAGCAGCAATAAGCTACGAGAGGTTTGTATTTTAATGCATAGACCAGCTTTCAAAATTCACATTGCAGAAAATTATGATATAAAAGTTAATATCAACGTTTTGTTTATCTACTTCTTTATTCAATTTTGTAATATGGGTAATATTATTATAACGTTAATAATAGTAACAACATTTCTAATAATGTTTTTTTTAAGTTACTAAAAGGCAGGATGTTTTGCAGTCGCAAGATAGAAATATTGCTAATAATATTATATTATTTATAAAGTATATGATCAATCATACCTCTCTAAAGAGCTTTGATCAAAATATCTAATACCTCAAACACGTTATCCTTATTCACGTGTGTGGTGATATACTTCAATTACCTTCCTATAAATCAGAATGCATTCTACACAAATACTTCTGCTCTAAAGATAAAAGTACACAGACCCGATAAAGCAAGTGTTCTGATCGTGAAATATGTACCAGCACGATTATATTTATATCTGCATAATTATCAGAGCGTGTCACCACGTATGATTCCACTGCCCTATTAAAACTTATGGCTGCAAGTGAATATAGATTTAACGGCATGTCACTTTATTGATTTACTATTGATTGGCTTTTGGAAGAGATATTGACCATTTTTTTCTGACCAAAATGACATTTACATAATGGCATTGTAAACGATATCTGTCTTCTTGGCTTCTATTAAACGGACTTAATTTCATCTTATCAAGTGAATGTAATAATGGTATATCGCCCCGTTTAATGTATGTAATAATAATATAATATTTTTAATTTCTTTCAATTTAAAATAATACAGCGAAAAAAAATCAGGGTGCTTGTAGTGTATTTTACAACGTTATATAAAAGGGGTAGTGGCAGCTATAATGTGAGATGGCTAAAAACTAGAAATTTATTATATTAACTTAAAATAAGGGACAAGTGTGTACCATTACATATCTACATTGAAGGGAAATGGTTAAAATGAAGTATGTAACATTTTGTCATACTATCTCTCACATTGTCCATTTAATTAATGTGTTTTAGAAACAAATAGAAAGGAAATTGATGACCTCAGATTAAAGGACAATATCTCTTAAAACATTTATAATGAGAGCTTTGCGACCCAACATGGGTGTCCTTATTAATACTACAGGGTGTCCCCCAAAAAGTGGTGCAAACATATAAGCTCCGATTTCTCAAAAACTGCTGAAGCTGTGAATTTCATTTTCATGGAAGATATTAATTTATTAAAGACTATCCGTTTTTCATCCATTCCAATGGGATTTACACAGTGATTACCGATGCATCAGATAGATTTGTGGCTTAATCGTGTGCATTGACTAAATGATAACCTCAGAACCTGAAGGTGATATGCTTCTAAATTAGTACAGTGCTGTATCTGAACAAATATCTTACATAATATATAACAATAATAACCTTTCAGATAACAGCCTGACAATACTCAATACTTGATTGTCGGGGTAGTGCATGTAAATTGCACAGATTTTAAGAGAGCAATGGGTGTTTATGAACTTTTAGAGTCAAGTTGTTATAAAGTTAAGTAGCAAAATTAATAAATGACAAGTGTGGGAGTTCAATGAAAATGAATGGCACATTCTTCCAATTGTGTTATTTATAAAACATTCACAAGACGAGAAAGGTCAAGAAAAACGTACCGGTATCTGTTGTGTCATTACACATTTGGGTCTGGTTAAAAGATGGTAGGCAAACAGGCCATGACGATCAAAGGACTTTAATGTCAGTTAGCTACTATAATTTATTTTCTCGTTAAAAGAAATGTGAATATGGTATTCAAACACATGTGCCACATAAAATTCACAGCTTTAGCAGTTTTTGAGAAATTGGAGTTTATCTGCTTGCACCAAATATTTTGGGACACCCTGTAATTAGATGTTTGTTAATTAGCTGATTTAATGTTTTGGGGACAAAATTATCCTTTAAACATAAAACAATGACCCTAGTACATAAATGATCTTACGTTTTATGATTTCACAACTTATTTTTTTGCTGATCAGGAATGATTTTTTTCCAAAATTTGGAATGTCTAAACATAATCACATAAATATTTTTTCAACACAATCATGCAATCCTTACCAATACCGCACACCCTATAACGTCCCTTAACAACATTTAAATGCACTTAAAAATAAACGGAGCGGACCTCTTGCCTTGGGTTAGGCTTTGCCCCTAGATCTAACAAGAAAAATAACGCTACCTCCTCTAGGGACATAAGGTATAGAAGTGATGTCTCTTTTGAAGTGACTTAAAGGCTGACTCAGAGATTTCCCGAGGAGGGCGCCCTCAATTTTCAAACAAATTGTGTTTTTTGCATATTCATAATGCTTGTCCATATTCTAAACACTGTGTGAAACAGCTAAGCTCAAATCGAAGTCCTTCATATAGAAAATCGCAACTTTGTTATAAATTTCCGGATCCGGAAAATTAGTTATACACAGTATCCTATGGCACTGTATACTACACATAAATGTTTACTGCATGCAAACGAAAAATCCGATACATCTCAAACTTTGGAATTGGGCATTTTAGGCGACTATCTTTAGTTCCAGTTGACTATTTTCAATAAATACACCAAAAAAATATATATTTCAAAATTCTCTGAGTCAGACTTTAAAGGTGCTTGTTCCGATCGCCTCTGGGACCCCCCTGATTTAACCGGAACTAGTATAAATTTTGATATCAGATGAAAGGCCGTATTCTTCTCATTATCGTCCTGCAATTTCAGCTTCCAAACCCACTTCTTTGCAAACATATAAACAAAAAAAAATGTCGTTTTAGTGGTTAACCATCTATATTAGCACAGTAGTGAATAGGGTCTTGCAATGTGCATTATCGATTTTATTATCAAAAACCGCAAATTTCCCACGATACTTGATGGTAAGTGTATCCAAGTGCCAGGCTCTCATATCAAGTGGAGAACAAGATACACATAAATCGGAACACCCACCTTTAAGAATTGACCTTTCAAAACGAAGTTTACTGAACACGGTGACCCCGATAAGCCTCCTAACGGGTCATCACATGCAACCCGGTTAGACGCAGCCCTACGGGTATTTCGCATTTACGTACATTTTATTTGTTCCGAATATTCCGTTCAACATTTTTCTCATTTACAAAAAGAGTATACGTTATGTTGTTACTAATTACAGGGCCGAGTGCATTAACTAGTATTATTTGCAAAATGCTTGAGAGTATCATAGCTGGTAACCTTCAGGCCCACCTCGCAAATAATGGTCTTCTTTCTAACAGACAACATGGCTTTAAACCAGGACTCTCATGCTGCACATTGTTGCTTGATAAAACCAATGAACTCTTGGCCACTCTGGACAGTAGCTTTACACAAGTCGATCTTATTGCACTTGATTTCTAGACTCAGTAAAACATATGGTATTAGAAGTCAGCTGCTCTCCTGGATCACTTCTTTTGTTTTAGGCCGTGGCGAAAGGGTTACCTTCAGAGGTCACAATGCTAACCGATGGTTCCCGTTATCTCTGGGATCCCTCAGGCGTCTGTGTTGGGTCCACTTCTTTTCACTATTTATGTCAATGATCTAGGATAGCACACTGACTTCTGCATAGAACTTTGCTGATACACATTTTTGTATCGTACAATTACAATTTGATCTTAACAAATTATACAGCTGGTCCACCAAAATACACTTCCTTTGAATCCCATCCCACCAAATGTAAATTCATGTCAATCTCGAGAAAAGGCACCATTATCCAGTCCTCATATCCAAAGATCTGAAGTGGGACATTCATGTTAAAGACGTTATCGCTAGGAGTAACAAACTTCTTGGTTTCATTGGGCATCTAGCAGGTGAAAGTCACCCCGATCTCCTCCAGCTATACCGTATTATGGTTCTTCCAATACTTGACTATTGTTCACCAGTTTGGTCTCCTCATACCCAAAACCTTAAAAATGTACTTGGACTCAGGCGCGGATCCGGGGGGGGGGGGGGGGGGGGGGGGGTGCCGGGGGTGCCTTGGCAGCCCCCCCCCCGGCCAGCGGATTGGTTTAACGGAAGGTGATGCTGCTTCATTATTTTATTCCGCTCCATCTTGACATCTGATGACCTCACTCCCTTCGTTTTTAAAATTGCGTCGGTTGACATAAGATTGCAAATTTGCCTTCCCTAAGTTACCCATCCCCCCAAAAGTGCACGAGTCGATCGGAGCTGTGGAACTGAGATACATAAAAGATCAACGTGCTAAACTGTCGCTTGGTGGGGAGGGAGCCGTGGCAATAATTATTAACTCTGAAAAGAAAGCTAAAAATTTTATTTTTAACATGTGAAATTTCTAAATGCTTATAAGAAGGCCATCAAAAATTAGGGTTGGGATTTATTCCGTTTTAAAATTACAATATAGGGCCAATTATGCATTTACATCTCCGTTAAGGTGGATTAGATTAATTTTCAACAGGCGATGATTAACATTTTGCTTTCTTTTCAAGATTCATCTAGCTGCGGCGTCGTTGATCAGAACACACGGCTGCGAATAAGTCTGAGATTGAATTTCCCGGAGACGTGATATTGTTACCATGCAATTTGCATGAGAAACATGTGTTGGGACGTAACGTTGCAAAGGGTTCGCACTTTTGCCGCACTCACACCCCGTCAGCTTGATATATACGTTACTATCATAACACTTTGCCTAACAAATGTTAACCCATCAACTATATTTTACATTTAGCAGTATATAAAATTGTTCTATCAATTTGGAAGGGGAAAATGTGTTTTTGGAAAGCGAATATTGCAAGGGTTCCGCGCTTCACTCGAGGGGGTATCCCCTCCCCCCCCACCGCCCCCCAGAAAGTTGATTACGAAGCTGTATGAACAATTTATGCTTAATTAAAACAAAACTTAACCCATAACTATATTTTACTTCTTAAAAATGCTAATTATACTATAATTCAGTGAACACTTACAAATTTCAGTTGTTTCACAAATGATGGGAAAAGGTGTTGGAAAGAAAGGGTTCTGCGCTCGCGCGGGAGGGGGACCCCCCCTCCCGCACCCACCCCCCGAGACAGACTTATATACGAAATCTGCATAAACACTTTTGCTTAATTCAAACAAGACTTGGACTTACCCATCAAACTATATTTTACTTTTAAAAAGGTGATCATACTTATCAGCAATATTTCAATGTTTCATCAAACTTTGCATGGGAAATGTTTTGTGGAAAGTGAAAAATGCAAGGGTTCCGCGCTTTGCGCGGGAGGGGGAGACCCCCTCCCGCACCCACCCACAGACAGCTTGATATACGAAACTATCCATGCAAACACGATTAAATCAAACAAAACTTAACCCGTCAAGTATATTTTACTTTTAAACAACCCCCCCCCTTGCTAATCATACCTATAATTTAAGTGAAACCATTATAAATTTTCCAAATGTTGTGTCAAATGAGGTGGAAAATGTGTTTGTGAAAGCAAATATTGCAAGGGTTCTGCGCTTAGCGCGGAAGGGGGATACCCCCTCTCGATTTACACGTGCAGGTTAAACCTTCCATGACAAAGATCAGAGATTTCACCGAATGATTCATTACCCAAAGGCCCATATCTAAGGCCATATTTCATAAATTAATATTCTTGCAAAAGGAAATGCTATAATCCAATCGAGTTAAGCAAATAAATTCCCAAATGCATTCAATGTAAGTTTGAAAAATGTTTTGATCCAGGTTGTTTGTTTTAGGCAATCATTGTCACGTTGAAATGATGTTCGCCCTTTAATAGAATTGGTCGTATATACCGTCAGCTTAATTTTAAGGCGATTTACGGATGACACAATGTTACGAGTTTTTACGCCGGCTCTCTTATAAAGAAGTTGTTAGGGACACATTTTTGCTCATAAGTATGTGGAACTTTGTTTCATTGGAAAGGAAAATTGATACAATTATTTTTTTTTTTTTCGAAAAAAAGGGAGGCACAGACCTAGTGCCGGGGCTAAAATTACCTTGCCAGCACCTTTAGTACCAACTTATGAAAACAGGTAAAGTGCCATGCACCTCTACATGTTGTGCTGAATTCCCAGTGGGATTTCTCATCCCTCTGGGGTGCTCCCAACCTACTCTACCTACTTACTCCTTTCATCTCTATCCATCCTTTCGCACCCAGTTGGCTAGGTAGGTGAAATCAATCTGTTGGCTCGGAAAGAGAGCCAATGAGGTTGGTTGGCAGGTTGGCTTTATGGTTTGTCGGATACTAGGTTCTGATTCCATGTAGGGATTTAGAGCCGATACTCGGGATAATCAAGACGAATTAGTGCGGCCTACTCTGGGGTTACGGACACAGATCCCTAGTATGGCGAAAAAGGTGCAAAACCCCCACACGGACATCAGGAGATGGGGGGGAGGTTGTCTCGGACTTTCCACAAGGGAGACAGCATCCTCCACCTCTCTTTTTGTCTGGTAAAACAGTGTGGTTCAATGGTGTGTGGACTCTTATTATCTTTTCCCTTATCTCCTTTATTGAGTTAAGTAGGTTCATAGGTTTAAGGGTCGGGCAGTCGCTGCGAAAAACGGCAACCCCACTAGTGCCTCCATCTAGACTTAGTGAGGAGGGTGGTTGGACACCCTGATGGAATTAAAACAAGATCTGTCTTAAGGGCGCTGGCGCAGTTAGAGCCAACAGCGGCCATCCAGCAACCCTTATTCTCTTCCAACCTGCTTGGGACAGCCTGGAAGAGTAGGCCACAACCAGTATGAATAGTCTTCACTACCACGGCCCCCAGTCCCCAGACAAGCTCTGGATCCATGGACCAATTCAGGTAGCGGTACTGTAAGGAAAGGAGCAGGGGGTGCGAAGAATTTCTGGGTAAGGACAGCAACCAATGGAACCTGAAGGAGAACTTAAAATGTCAGAACCTACTGGGAGAAGATAGACTGATAGAGTTGGAACAGAGCTGGAAGGGGTGTGAAGTGGGATGCATTGGACTCAGTGAAGTGCGCGAGAAGAGTGCGAAAAACGTGACACAACTAAAAAGTGGGCCACCACCTATTCCACATAGGGAAGAAGAATAAAGTGAGGCAGGGTAGGATTTCTTGGTTCATAAGAATCTGGCGGGAAATGTAACAGAATTCAAAGGAGCAAATGAACGACTGACATCAGCTCAATATCCAAGATAAATAAAAGGTACAGTCAAAATTATCAAGTATATGCCACCAACTAGCAGCTATGATGATGAGAGGTAGAGAAACTGTAGGAGGAAAATCAGTGAACTGCTTCAAAGCAACAGACACACTATACTATTATGATGGGAGACCTAATGCAAAGGTCGGAGGGAGAAGGAATGGTGAAGAATCACGTGATTGGACATTTTGGATATGGACAGCGCAATGAAGGGGGGGACAGACTAGTCGAATTGGCCATCAGCCGAAAGTAAAAATCCTAAACACATTTCAAGAGAAAAAACAAACAGGAAATGGACTTGGTAAGGCCAGGGACGAGCCACAAAAGAATGAACTTGATTTCATCCTTTCATCAGATTTAAACATTGTCAAAGATGTAAATGTTCTCAACAAAGTCAATGTAGGTAGTGACCACAGAATGATAATGGGGAAGTTCCAAATTCAATACGAAGTTAGAGAACAGAAGTACTCAAACCGAATGTTTATAAACAACATTAACGGACAAACTCAAGAAAGAACATGAATTCCAACTGGGCTAGCAAACAAATTTAGTACACTAATGATGAGTGGAGGAGCCCGACCTAGACACATGGAACCAAGGACAAGAGACATCAATTCAAGAAAACTGCAATCACTGTAGCAGGCAGAAAACCCAAAGACAATCTAGCCAAAATCTCAGACAGCACAAGGAAAACGGATTGGAAAACGTAGACAAATGAAAATGGACAGTCCAAGTACTGAAAACATAGATATGAGGGAAACTGCAAAATATCAGGAAGAAGATACGAGAGGATGTCAGAAATTTAACACCAAAAATGATACATGAAAACTATAGAAAACAACAGAGTATCAAGAAAACCAACAAGAAGCTTGGCCAGGGAACAAGAAATCAACAAACTTCTGCACTAAATGGGCAGGAAATAAAACAGATCAGGATGATATTATGCGAAGAGTAGCGGAATCTATGAAAGAACTCATACCAAAGAATTTCAACAAACCGAAGACATAGAAGTTCACAGGAGAAAGTACCTTAAGTTGAAAGCTGGAAGTAGAGCATGCTCTAAGGCAAGTGAAACGGGGCACAGCCCTCTGGACAGGACAACATAATGATGGACACACTAAAAAGAACAGGGGAGGAGAGACATAGAACTGCAAAGCTCTTCACAGATTGTCTTTCACCAAGGGAAGGTGCCCCAACAAGTGAAAGAGCCAACCTGATAATCTTGCCACAAAAAAAAGGAGACAAAAGGGATTTGAAGAGTTACCGACCAAGACCTTCTATACCAAGATGGACAGCTTTTCACAAAGATTGTGACAAACAGGTTGGAAAGAATTCTAGATGACAACCAACCAAGGGAGCAAGCGGGATTTACAGAAGAAGAAACTTCTAAACAATAGACCACATTCACACCCTAACCAACTAAAGGAAAATGTCAAGATATATATATGTATGCGTGCTTTTGTGGATTAGAGAAAGATTTTGATTCCGTTGAAAACCTGGGCAGTTCTCAAGGCAATGAAAGAGCAAAACATCAACTATATTAAGTAATAAAGAGACATATACACTGCAGACAACTACTGGAAGTTAACAAGAAAGAAACAAAATACCAATAAGGAAGGGAGTGAGGCAAGGAGATACCATGTCTCCAAAGCTCTTTACAGCATGCTTAGAACTCATATCAAAGACATCAATTGGGAAAATTAAAAGGTATCAATGTGAAGGGGGAGAAGTTCAACCACCCCCGTTTTGCAGATTGATATAGTCATCATAGCTACAACTTCAGCTGAAATGGAGAGCATGCTACAGGACTTGGGACATAGCAAGCAGGAAAAGAGGACTGAAAATGAATATTGAAGAAGACCAAAGTAATGGCAGACCAATCAGTTACACACGAAACAAAAATCTCATTAATGGAACAGATTTGGAACTAGTAATCTGGAATACATCTACCTGGGACAATGGTTCACTCTCACCGAAAAGAAACAAGATAATGAAATAGGGAAGATTAAAGCAGGGTGGCAATCATTTGGCAGTACAGCCCACATCCTGAAGGGTAATCTACCATTGTGCTTAACCATCGTCTACCTGACCATTTTGGGTAACAAAACTCCCGAAGGGGGGGGTGGTTACAACCCCCCCTGTGATTTTCGTGACTGAACCCACCCGATCCTGTAAATGTGATGACAAAGGATAGCTTAGAGTTTCTTCTTTCCATTGGTACCAAAATAAGTACTAACATCCCCCATTTGACGTCACCATGACGTCATATGTTGAGGAAAGTACGAAATACTGAATATGGGTGAAAATTATATTTCGCAATTTCTGCGACTCAAACACCCTATTATAGCTCTAAAATGATGTCTTATATAAAACTAGTCATTTCCAATCAAGAGGTCAAAACCCGACATGAAATCTGATTTTTCTAAGCTTGGTGAAAAATGAATTTCACTGTGTGTGTCTATGGAAATGGCAGTTTTGCTGAACATGCGAAAGTTATGACGTCATGTGACGTAATGCTAGGAATGTTGTACTCATTTGGTATCAAGGAAAGAGGAGGACCATAGCTTCCTATTGGTACAAAAAGCAAGTGTCTGTGATGTTCCTGTGTTGTGTTGGCATGTTGTACTTCTCTTCCGGAGGGGGGGTGGTTACAACCACCCCCCTATCGATCACTTGGGATCACATGTATCTGACCTGTACCCGGGATGTTTGTTTTTCGAATTAAAAGGAGCGGAACATGTCAATGACAATTATATGAAATCATTTGGCACCCAAAAAGGGGGGTTTTAAGCAAGCGGGGAAAAAACTGAAGGGGGGGGGTGGTAAACAACCCCCCCCTTCGGTAGACGAGGGTTAATACAAAAGGGAAGTGTATGACCAGTGCATTTCCCATCAATGAATATGCATCAGAACGATGGACGCTAACCATTAAAATGGAAAGAAGTTAGCAGCCGCTCACATAAATGGAAAGGAAGTATGCTTAACATAAACATACAAAGATCACAAAAACAATAAAGGGATAGGGAAACAGACAAAGGTAAGGGGGACATAATGGAAGTAATCAAACATACGTAAATGGACATGGGCTGGCCATATCCTAGAAGGGAGAGGAAAGATGGAGCACACTGATTACTATATGGACAACACGTGATGGAAAATGGACAGAGGTAGGCAAAGAAGAGATGAGAATGAAATACAACAATTCTGGAATGAAACTAATTGGTACTAATATGCAAGGGAGAGAGAGAACTGGAGACATCATACTGAGGCCTTCATCCAGCAGTGGAATGAAACGGTGAATGAAGAAGAAGATATGGAAATGACAAATGACAGAATCTTATTTGATTTCAATTATTGAATTTTTCTCACCACTGGGTTTAGATATGTTGATTCTCTTAAAATTTGATTAAAAAAACAAAAAAAACAAACTGCGACTCATGGATAAAACTATATTTGAAATGTATCAAACGCCGCTCGACGCTATGCTTACAATTTTTTTTAAAAAAAAATCAGAATTACAAGAATACAATAGAAACAAAATAAGAATAGAAAGATGAGGCTTAACTTAAGCACAACAGTACGAATCGCTCTTAATCTGATAGGATGTCTGTAAATAATGTTGATATAGGTTTTTTCCCTTAAAATGGAAACAGTCAACGTCAGGAGACACCTGACCATAGAGTTGTGGGAACAGTCTTAATGGTTACCAGAGGCTCAAATTTGCAATACCATCACGATTTATACTCGCAAATGACATGTCTTGATGGTTACCATAGGCTAAAGTTTGCAATAACCTCACGATTTATACTCGAAATGAAAATATCTAATGTAGGCAGTAATAACAAACTTTCTGTCGTGTGCGGGACTTTTATTTCATTGTAAGGGCTACAGAATCACGTATTTGAACTGTGTAGTACAACCTAACGGGATGTCGTCAACACCTTACCTGTTTTTCACTTATACCCGCGGAAGGATACGATAAATGTGCAAAGTCATCGAAATATAATAGTAACTTCCACCAAGACGATCCTATATACTCCCTAAAATAGTTCGGTTTGATATCCCATTTAAGCCACTTTTCACATCTTAAACTTGGTCCTGTGTCAAAATACGATGACATATTTATCAATTATATCTGATTAGAAGGCTCAGATTTCGTGTGAAAATAATCATTAAAGGCCCCAGGAAATGAGATGACAAACCTAGTCCAAATCTTTACGGGGCTTTCCATTCCAATAAACAGGGCCACAAAAAAGAATACACTACCAGTGACATCATCATCATCATCATCAGTCAGTGCCATGAATAGATTCACATCAGTCACCTGGAATTGTCTATTACTCTCTGAAAAATCAATAGTTTCACCAATGATGTCATCACCAACCCAAATATTGAATGCTTTCTCGCCCCTCCTTGTAGACTTGACACAAAACACATCAACTTTAAAGGAGATTGATTTCCTTGAGGTGCATTGAACCATATGTTATGGGAGCTCTTTCATATGTGTTTTTATATATAGATAAATGGCAATTCGTGCAACAAAAATCAATTAAAAGTTGAATGTTTCTAAAATGTGCAGGATTTATTTTCTCTTCGACAAATAATGTGTCTGTTGATACAAATTGTATACACAGACACGTTGGTATGAGTAAACATATCGAGATGGAATCGTTAAAAAGGTTCTTGAAATTATTATATTTGGCCAGTAACTGTACGTTCAAAATATAAGTTACTTTCAGATCTAGACAATTAGCCTAAATGGGAAATTCAACCGATCTGTTGAAGTTTAGCGACTTCTAGCATTGTGTCTTTGTTCGATGGATGTTTGTAGAACTTCTCAGATTTGTACGAATTGCCTCTCTTAGTTGGGTATGTATGGTACCCCCCCCCCGTGCAACCCCCACAGAACTTACCCATACCAAATATTTAGGTGCCCTTTAGGGTCCTTAAACACTTTTGGGATGTTAACAGTGAAAATATCCGAGATGGCCGCCATGATGACTGCCAAAATTTTACAAAGTCATATATCAGATGGCTAATTATATGTTTGCAGCCCTCCCTAATTCATTTTTGGTATTCTTGTTTTGCTCTAATGCTTCAAATCCAAGACGGCGGCCAAGATGGCTTCCAAAAGTAGTTGAAAGTACTGAGGGAAACTCAAACATTAGTCAAAGATTTTGATGATTAAAGAAAAGTGAGATGATCAGGTAATAGGTTATCCATAAAAACTAATTTAAAGCATACTTAGTTCTGTTTCAATGCACTACATTCAAGATGGCCAACAAAATGGTCTTTTCAGAGGAAATGTCATGCGGTTACAAGTGGTAAATGATATCATAATCCATATTTTAAACCAGATTTGTTTTATAATTTGTTAAAGTGTTGCCAAATTAAAAATTATCGAAAAAAATGTCAATCTAAATGACCATATAGACTATAAAACCACCACACACAATGAGTTTTTTTAAATAAATAAAATAAAATATTAACTATGAACAAACATTGTGTTAAAATTAAAGATATCTAGCATTAGGGCGAAGTAAAAGACATTCCTATAAAACAATTGTCCACCATAACACACAAATAAAAGGAAATACATGTGTTATAAATCTGGAGGTTTCTCAAATAAAGCAAAAATAAAACCTAAACTGTTTTATATAGCGAGTGTCCACAGCTTAAACACACACTCGGTAGTATAAATAAAAAGAAATCACCATTTTGTACCACTTGGTATGAAGAAATACAATTTCGATGGCATATGGTCCCTTTGACCAAACTGCGCGATAAAGACTCCACATCGTTCTGGGAGGTCGGCGCACATCAGCACGACTGTTGTGAGGAAGTATAGGGACTGCTGTCGGAGATGGAAGGCTTGATCAACTAAAAGGAGCTCCTAATGGTATGACCATCACCAACCATCTTCATAAGCATGATGGCCCTTACTTTATTAACTTTCTTGACCTTGGGCATTCCATAGAGGAAGCATATACATTCCTCTCATCTATACCTCATCAGCTACTCCAAAACTGTCTCCCCAATCTGTCAAAACACTCCTGATAACTTCAAAAGTGCCTATTCAGAATATATCACCTCCTACAGAACATGGCTGGACATGATGACAGACTTATCGAGCCAGTTTTGTTCAGAAGGGCCCGTATTGCCATCACGTATTTGCATAATCTGGCTGAAGTCAATGAAGAGAACTGTTCAGATGGGAAGATTTGGAATTGGGGAAGAAGGATGATCCAAATCGGCAGCTGATGTCAGCGTGTCGACCTAAGATGATCTGTCCACAAGGGGCCCGCCCTTGGCTATTTTTGCGTCTCCCATTTTTGTTGCGCGCCCATATCGCTATATAGTTAGAGTCCGTATGCGATTCAACCTTGAAAAAAATTCTAATAAAAGGGAAGGATCTATTTTGTATATTCTTGAGGCTATATGTGAATTATTATGAAAAAAAAATGGTCCGGCCTTCGCGGCAGCTGCGTTGGTCAGATATTCAAGGTCAAAGGTTAAATAACTTATAAGGCATATCATGGAATCATAACTCCTCAACCATTTGGTCTAAAAGCACAAATGAGGTGTCTATACAAGGTTTTTGGGTCAACAACACAATTAAGATATAGGAAGAAAAAATATCCAAAGCCCCCTTCCTGCATTTTACAAATTAGGTATGCACATCTGAATGAAATTTGGACTTTAAACTTCGTCCCCTGAACCATTTAAAGGTGTTGGTTAAGAACTTCTTTGATTTAGTTTACAGCCTGGACCCTTTTTTTTAACCAGTGGATAGCTATAATTCTCCTCTTTCCATTGAAATTCAAAAAACGTCCAATAGTCCTCCAGTTGGAAGTCATAGTAATTGTTTTAATGAAGTAATAATCATGGGAAACTCGATTTCTCCGATTGTAGCTAAAAATAAGCCAATTCTATTGAGTTAAAAATACAGGCATGTGTGATTTTTGCTAGGTTGTTGGGGTGATTATGAAAGAAAAATCAAGTTTTGTAACATACACAGGCGGTATTACAAATGCCTAAAGCATATCATTTTTGAAGAAGTTAAAAAGAAAAATATGATAATGCCGGCAACCATCCTTCCTCCAAAACTGAGTCTTGTCTTCCACTACCAAAGGTAAGCTGGCGTGAAGATTATTTTGCGCTAAAATGAAAGCAAATGAATAGTCCCAATACTAGATGCAGCAATTAGGTTTCAAATTTATGTGTTGTAGCTGGCCGGATGAAAAATTGTTGGCAGTGGTAAAAACCCCACCTCCCTCCCCAAGGAGACGAAGTTTACCTGAGACCTTCAATGGTGGACTTTGCCACTCAATGAGGCAAGGAGTCCATTCAGCCTACCTGCTGACCCAATCAAATAACCCTGACCAATGGATGAGTTTAAACCAATATGACGACGGATGTGTTAAAGTTGGGGGATCACCTATGACTCTCGGGGGCAGGCCGCTGACCAAGGCCTCTGCGCCTCATCAGTCCCACATAAAAGTCCTCGAGTTGTTTGCAGTCTTTCTGGCATTGCGCCACTGCCTCCCCGGGGTCAGGGGGAAACGGAATGTTGTCCGCGCGACAATATGACGGTGGGACAATAAACAAGGAAGGGGGTGTAAGCAGTCCCAGCCTATGCAGGGAGATTCTTCGGCATTCGGGTGGTGCCGAGAATGGGACATCGGGCTGATCGCTTCCCGTGTTTCGGGAGTAGACAATGGTTTGCGGACAGTCTCCCAGGAGGGTCCATAATCCCAGACACAGCCAGAAGTTAGAGGCCGGTGGTGGAGTGGCAGCTCTACCTTGCAGTTTGCCGCACAACTTCTAGATGGTGGACCGTCCCAAGGGATCTGTCGCCTCAGTCAGAATCGTCAGATTGTGGATATTAGTGGCCTACTCTTGGAACTTGGATCCCCGGGCAGTCAACGGGGCCATGGAAGCGGACCGGTCAGGATTGATAGCCTATGCTTGATCATAGCTTTCCATGTTGCCAGATCCCAAAGTCTCGGTGGCTCTGTCTCGAGACTGCTGGTCCTGCTGGTAGCCCATTATGGCCACGGCAGATGTGGTTACCAGGCAATTAGATGCTTGGTAAGGGAACAGATCCATCTTCCAAAAGGAGGGAACTGGTAGAGGTCCTCCAACCGACGCGTTCGTCCCAGAGTGCACCACTTATGCTCCGACCTGTCTGGGCATTTCTGGGAAGACTGTACACTGAGGTGGAATTTCTGAACAGGCTGCCGTGTTCACTGTTCAGGCAAATTCACAAGATCATCATAGGATTACATGCATGGTGTGCCAATAGAAAGTTCGAACCATGCAATTTCTAAGACCGTAGACCAGGTTGGCAATTTCCTTAAGGGGGTGGGTTTAACTTAGTGTCCTGTCTGTCCGAGGTTTCTTTTACCGAACAGCCACAGGCCAGACCCGTAAAGTGCTCTGTGATGGCATGACAGTTTCAGTCCCCTCTTTGTCCAATCTGGTGAAGGGTATGTGTACGATTATCCCCGGTTCGTTGCCTTGTTCCGGAGTGGGATTTGCATTGGTCTTGCATTCTTGGTGTCGGAAGAGTTTAAACCCAACCAAAGCTTAGTCTTCTGGAAACTCCTCGTAGGAGGCTGTGGCTTGTGGCTGAGGCTTGTGGCCATAGGGGTTCAGATATACATGCCTCGTCTATGGACGAGGCCCATCACCGCTTTGTGCGCAAGGAGGTCTCTATTCTTCCAAATGCAGGCTTTTGGCCAAGAATTAGACTCTTTCTTTGACCCCGAAACGGTTTTTCTGCACGTCTCACCAGAGTTGCGCCGGATTGCAGACAGATCGCGAAGCTGCAGCAATGGACACATTGAGCCACCTGGGATTTCCTCAGTCATCTGAAAGGCACACGAAACCCATGATTGGGACTGGCTTCTTGGTTAGGGACAATGAGTTCGAGCTCACGCTTTTCTCTTGGGCATTCGATAAAGAGGCCTTCATCCCAGACAATTTTGGGAAATGGTTGGTTGGATTCTACTTCCACTTCAAACAAGTCTATTGATGCATGTGTTAGTCGAAAGCGGAGGGGGGTGTCGCGTCCAATTCCATCTTGGCTGATCGACCAAGCATTTTGACCCAGGAGCATTAGACAACTATGGGTGGGGCATTGACAGTGGTTGCGTTGGCGTTGGCGTTGGCTACCGTCTGCAACCTTCTTCCGCAACCGATTAAGCCATGCAGTGGAATTCTGTGAAAAAGTAAAAGGCTGTGGAAGGAAGATTAGCACTAGTCAGTGTATTTCCATCTCAGGAGTGAGAGGGCGATAACTGAGTAGGATACTACCTTATGGCGGCTCACGCAATTGTTATTCTCCACCTGCAAGAAGGTCGTTGGAAGGTTTTTTGTTTGTTGGTTGTTCTGTTTTTAAGAGAAACATTTTGCGAAGGGCGCATCACAGCGCCGCTGAGTGGTCCGGTGATATTTGGTGCGTGTCATGTCCCGCTATTGCGCGGAGTGGGCTAATTTAGTGGTAGGGGGTTTTTAATAGTACCCAAATGAAAAATTATGCAAAAAGGTTGTCATTAGTACAACACTATTAAATCACAAGCGACTCATTCAGTGCGAGGATCTGTCCAATCAGTATTCAATGAGTTGAAACCATAATATTTAGCTGTTTAAGTATATATACTGACTCCGTGGTCAGGGGGAAAAAGGGAATTGTTGTCAGCTGCGACATATGAGGTGGGACATATAAAACAAGGACGGGGGTTGTAATCAGCATCCAGCCTAGCAGGGAGATTATGCGGCTATTCGGTGTTTCAGATTGGGACATCGGGCTGATCGCCTCCCGGGTTCGGGAGTAGACAATGTTTGCGGGACAGTCTCTTTACCAGGAGGCGTCCTTAAAATCCCAGACCACAGACCAGAAGCAGGAGGCCGTCGGTGGGAGTGGCAGCTTATTTGCAGTTTGCCTCACAATCTTCTAGATGGTTGACCGTCCACACGTGGATCTGTTCGCCTCAGTCATGAATCGTCATAATTTGTGGCATATTAGGGGCTACTCTTGGACTTGGATCCCCGGGCAGTCAAACGTGACGCCATGGCAGCGGACCGTTCAGAATTGATAGCCTATGCTTGATCAGAGCTTCTCCAGGTGCCCTGATCCCAAAAGTCCTCGAGTGGCTCTGCCGAGACTGCTGGTACTGCTGGTAGGCCCATTATGGCCACGGCAGCTTGGTTTCCCAGGCACTAGATCTGTTGTAAGGGAACAGACTCCATCTTCCAAAGGAGGGGAACTGGTAAGAGGTCTCCTCCAAACGACGCGTTCGTCCCAAGAGTGCACCACCCTGCTCCGAACCTGGTTGGTGCTTTCTGGAGACTGTACCTTGAGGTGGACTTTCCTGCACAGGCTGCCTTTGCTCAATCTGTGCAGGCAAATTCATTGAGCATTATAGGAATACCATGCAAGGTGTGTCGATAGAGAGAGTTCGAGCCATGCAATTTCTGAGACCGTAGACCAGGTTGGCAATTTCCTTAAAGAAGTCTTTCAGTGTCCTGTCTGTCCGAGGTTTCTTTACCGAAAAGCCACAGGCCAGACAGACTCGTAAGGGGCTCGGGTGATGGCATGACAGTTTCAGTCCCCTCTTGTCCCAATATGGTGAAGGTGTTACGGATTCTCCCCGGTTCGTATAGGCCTTGTTCCGGAGGGGGATTTGCCATTGGTATTGCAATCTTGGTGTCGGAACAGTTAAACCCAACCAAAAGCTTGTCTTCTGGAAAAAACTTCCTCGAGGGGCTGTGCTTGTGGCCATCGGGGGTTCGGATATAAATGCCTTGTTACGGACGAGCCACACCGCTTGTGCGCAAGAGAGGTCTTTTCTTCCACATGCAGGCTTTTTGGCCAAGAAGTAGACTCTTTTTTTTACCCCGAAAACCGGTTTTTCTTGACACGTCTCACCATAGTGGCAGACCGGGGATGAGCAGACACTCGAGAAGCCTGCAGCAAGGGACACATGAGCCCACGGATTCCTCAGTCATCTGAAATGCACACGAAAACACCCATGATTGGTTGGAATGGCTTTCTTGGTTTAGGGAATCATATTATGTTCGGCTCACGCTTTATCTTGGGCATTACATAAAGAGGCCTTAATCCCAGACATTTTGGGCATTGTCGGTGGATTTTCTACTTTCCACCTTCCAACAAGTTTTCTAGTTGATGCATGTTTAGTCAAGCGGAGAGGGGGGTGTGCCGTCCAATCCATCTGGCCTGATCGAACCACAGCATCTTGACACAGGAGCCATTAGGCGACATGGGTGGGGCGTTAACGGGTTGCGTTGGCGTTGGCTGCCTTCTGCGACCTTCTTCCGCAACCGATTAAGCCATGCAGTGGAATCGTTGACAAAAAGTAAGGCTTGTGGAAGGAAGGAGTAGCACTAGTATAGTGTGTTTCCCTCTCAGGAGTGAGAGGGCGATACATTTGAGTCGGAACCTTACATTATGGCGCTCAAACCCCCCGCAATTGTTATTCTCCACCGCAAGAAGGGTCGTTGGAGGTTTTTTTGTTTGTTGTTTGTTTGTTTTTTAGAGAAACATTTTGCGAAGGCGAATCACAGCGCCGCTTGATGGGATCCGTGATATTGGTGCGGTCATGTCCCGACTATTTCGGGAGTTGGCTCATTTAGTGGTTAATGGGGTTTTTGTTTGAAATAGTACCCAAATGGAAAATTATGCCACAAAAGGTATGTCACTAGACCACACTATTAAATCACACAGGACTATCAGTTCGAGGAATATGTCCAATAACAGTATTCAATGATTTGAAACATAATATGGTAGATGTTTCATGTTAATATTAAGGTCAAATATGTTGTTTTAATATTGTACAGACTGACGAATTGGCTTAATATACGTTGAGAGAAAAAACTTTTTCGGGATTCGGATTAAAAGTGCTTTCTATGCTGAAAAGAAATGATGGCTGCCATTTGTTAAAGCCTAAAATGTTGTTGTTTTAATTGCGCCCCAACACAGGGTAAGACACCACCTTTTTGGCTTCTAGGCCAATTGGCCTAGCAGTTATGACCCATCACAGCCTTATAAAGTTAATTGACCGTGAATTAGACCCAACGCACAGAGCCAAACTGAAGGCGGACAAATTTTTACATATATCTGGCTGTTTTTCATTAAGATTATGGTAAAGGTTTTGGTTTATTGATACTTGTACAGACTGACGAATTGGCTAATTTATTTTGTGAAACGTGGAAAATTTGATTAAAGTTGCTTCTAGGCCTTGAAACATAATGATGACTTCAGTTGTAAGCCTCAGACTGTTTTTAAATTGTGTTATTGTCCCAAAAACATAGGAATAGACACCATCTTTTGCTTCTAGGCCAATTGGTAGAGCAGTTATAACCCCATCATAGGCCGTATAAAGGTCGTGACCTTTTGACCTTGAATATCGGACCAACGCAGCTACCAGAAGGCGGGACAATTGTTGGTAATTATTCATATTATAGCCTAACAGAATATACAAAGAGTCCTTTTATTAGATTTTGTCAGGTTGTATAGGAATGTGTCATATTAGCCTCTATAATATACAAGTCCATATGTGATATCATGTGCTTCATTTGAGGCTACCTCCAGATTTACACAAAATGTATTTTTGTATGTACACTACCAAGCGTACGGGTGTGGTGTGTGTGGGGAGGGGGGGGGGTAACCAATTTTGATTGCAATTTTTGCAATGTCTTGACTTTACTAATAGGTTACATATGCATATTGTTTATCATATTTAAAAAAAAAAAAAAAAAAAAAGAAAAAATGTACATTATTTTGATATTGTTGCCAATGGTAACTGACAAGGGCCTCTGATTGGCTAAACACCGGAACAAAGTTGTAACTTCTAAACGGTACTTAGAATGCATTTACACCATACTTGGGTAGGAAGGGCATGGGTTTTTTTTTTTTTTTATAGTGCGCAGAAAACCAGAAGGCGGATTGTTGATATGAGTTGCCTAGCAACCAGCAGCTGACCACGTTCAGGAAACTATGCCATAATTCAGGTTTTCAGCTCATAATTCGGAAAGACGGCTCCATGGTTTCATAGCCTTTTTCAGTTTCATTAAATTCCGATTTTCAGCTTGAGATTTTGAGCGAAAACGTATTCGAAAAAAAAATAAATTGCGAAAGATTTTTAAAATTTAGCCCAGATCTTGGAAATATTGTTCCATTTATTTTATTTTGGTGCATGTGGTGCAAATCGGAGTGATCTAAGGGGGTTATGTTTTTAAATTACATTTAAGTGCCAGTGAATTAAAACAAAAACAAAAAAACAAAATTGCAGTTTTTCTGTTAACATTCAACTCGAGTGAAGTAAGTATAATAGATTGGGAAAGTCAATTGGCAGAAATGTGGAGAAATTTATCGCTGTGTAAAGTTTAATTCCTGAAAAACCCCTTCTAGACTATGGGGAGTGGACCAAAATAACCAAGTCTACAACAAATTATGTTGTCACCATCGAGGGGCTAAGGGAAAAAACCAGTGTAAAATAACTGTCTGTTCCGCACATAAAACTGGCAATTTTCTAAATAAATAAAATGTCACCTCATTATTTTCCCAATATCGGAGACCAATGGATATGTATAGACTCAGCTAACCAGGAGCTAAAGATATTCACAATGGGCCCGGTTTATGTGGGGCCATTGTTATATAGCCAGGTGTTACCACCTCCACGATTCGGGTGTTGAGTGACAACTACCCGTCCTCTCTTCACAATAACTAACCAGTTGTACATTATAATATAGGTCGTGACACTAAATTTTCTTCTGAAAACGCGGTAATGCATAAGAAATGAAGTTAAGCAATAAGTTACGGATTGTGGGTTCTGCACCAAATTGTTAGGTCACAGCTTACCTAGCAACATTCTCTCATGATGGGTTTGTTATGTTTCTTCCTTTTCCAATAATGATGAAAACATATGGCCAAAGTTAGTAATTGAACACGCACTATTAGAAGTCAAATTATTATTTGTTGATGAGGATAAGATTTTGTCATGAAAAAGTACTCAGTCTACATTGGAGAGCGGTAGGTACCAGCTGAAATCTATTCAGCTGCGCGACAAATAACAATGGACATCCTGCAAGGGAATCTGAAACGCCATTGTTTGTGAAGTCTATGTGTGTATCCATTGGTCACTGTATATGGGGAAATGACATTGAAGTGCACATTTTTTTCATTTTTCAAGAAAAATGGTGCCAGTGGTTTTATTTGTGGGAACTCACGGTTATTGATTTTAATAATATATTATGAATGTACACTTGGTTTTCCCCTAGGCCCCCCATGGAGAAAACAAAACAACAGCAAGAAGGACATGCCCCATAGTCTATTCGTGTGTTAAATCGCTATACTGTTCGTCTGTCGCGCTTAGGGCTTAAATCAATGAAAGACTTCCACCCACTAAGTACACAACTGTTCTAGTCTTTGATCAATGAGAGAGACTTCTTAAACGAGGCTAAAATTGAAAGTATCACCTACGAGCCTGTGTACCAACGAGCCAGCGATTAGTGAACAGAAACCGATTTTGAAGGGCCACTTGGTCCTGTACCTTGCTAATTATCTGAAGAATTCTGATGGCCATATCATTAAATTGCAGCGCGATAAATATATGATAACAGTGAAATCGATTAAAAGGTGCGAGCACTCTTCTGCCTTACTTACTAAAAGACTATCTAAAAGGGGCGTGGAATCAATGCACTGTCAGTAACAAGTGGTCTGTCTTGTGAGGTTTTGTACAAAGGCACGTGAAGGCTCTTTAACCGTTTCCTCCTGGGCTACTCGAAGTCCATGAAGAGGGTACTCTGAAACAGATGGAACAGAACCTCTGGCAAACCAACAACCGGACCGCTTAAATTTGATCTGTTGTAATACTAAATAGACGATAGTAAGAGTAAACACGCTCCCGGTAACACGTGACAACATTTTAACAAGACGGGGGTTCACGCCATCAGTGAACTAAAGTATGCCCAAATTGCAGTACTAATTAAATGACACAAGAAAAAAAACTCACTTAATTATAGCAGTAATCTCTTCGAGTTAGATGGCATTTTAGTTGAACGCTTTCAACTAATGAATCAAATTTTCCAATTTGCCTGCACTGCAATAGACAGATGTTTTACAGCAGCAGCTAGCGGATTTTCTTAAGTCAATAATATAATTGCTACCATTTTGGATTTATGATCACTGTGAACGTGATTACCCTTCGAGGTCTTTGGCTTTGTTCTTGTGTATGTGTTTACAATCTAAGGCTAGAATAGTCTATGGATTGAGATTGAATGGGCAAGCAATACGATTCAGGGGACAAATCGTGTCAAATATTCATTCATACTGTCGCCCGCGGCTGGATGCCTGTTCAGTTTGACCAGGCCAAAACAAAATAACTCTCCAGCGAGCTGAGAAGTTATTCAATGCGTACAAATATATTCCCCGTCAATCGCAAGCAATACTCCTGTGTTATTAAATGTCATTTTAAAGGTGTGCGCTTGTTTTGAGTGTCTCGATCAAATTGACTCGTCTCGAAACCATGCAAAAAGTGGACTCAAAAGATCAGTGTCTGTTACATGACCCCGTAGCAGCAATAAGCTACGAGAGGTTTGTATTTTAATGCATAGACCAGCTTTCAAAATTCACATGACCCAGAAAATTATGATATAAAAGTTCATATCAACGTTTTGTATTAGCTACTTCTTTATAATTTTGTAATATGGTTTAATAGTATTATAACGTTAATAATAGGTAACAACATTTTAATAATGTTGTTTTTTCTTTGTAAGTTACTAAAAAGGCAGGATGTTTGCCGTTCGCAAAATAGAAATATGCTAATAATATATATAATTATAAAGTAATGATCAATCATACCTCTCTAAAGAGCTTTGATCAAAATATCTAATACCTCAAACCGTTATCCTTATTCACGTGTTGTGGTGTATACTCAATTACCGGCTCTATAAATCAACAGAGTGCATTCACACAATACTTCGGCTCTAAAGATAAAGTACTGGCTTTTTTAAACAGGAATCAGAGTTGTAGGTTATTGTGAGAAGACTTAAAAAACGTTGGAAACTTTATTTATTAGCTTTTAAAATAAGGAAAGGAACAAAGTATGTACAACATAATTACATCTCTACAGTGAAGGGAAGGAAAATAGTTAAAAGGAAGTATTAAAATGTTGTCATGCCCATCTCTCACAGTATTTATACCATCTCTCCATTTTATTTCTGTTTTACGAAAAATATAGAAAGGGAATGATGGCCTCAGATTAAAGGATAAGACCGTTTACAAAACTTTATAATGAGAACCTTGCGACCCAAGGGAGTCCTGATAATACTAATTAGGATGTTGGTTTTAATTAGCGATTCTATACTGTAAAACACAAACAATGAACTAGTACATCAATGATCTAAAGTTTATATTCCACAACTTATTTTTGCTGATCAGAAATTTTTTTTTCAAAATGGGAATTTTAAACAGTAATTCACGTAAATATTTGCTTTTTCAACACATAATTATGTAATCCTACCATTACACTCACCC